>APFE031471654.1:0-24911 GCA_000404065.3 Pinus taeda
CATAACTATTTCTGAAGAAAACATCGAAAAGTGCAGAAATTGAACTTAAGGTGTAATGAAACAAATCTTAAGCTATTCTTTTTTCCTGCAACTTAGAAAGGCAGAAAGGTGATAAAAACATAAAATAAACAGGGGAGAACAACACTTATTGGATCATGCAGAGACACAAGAATTCCGTGATCATTCCTTGGCCAAGAGAAAACAACAAGTTGTTTCGCAATCCATGCTTTCAGCAATCTTTGATTATGGAAAAATATGACAGTTACAATGCGAGTCTTTGCTCAGAGAAAATGCTGGAAAGAAAACTGACCAACAACTACTACCAACCAACCAACACTTCACAATATCGCTTAGGGTGGTATTTATAAACAAAATATCGGAAAGACATCATTACAAGTGACCTTGACAGGTCTGCTTAAAACTCTTCAAAAATCTAAATGCTGCTGGAATTAAATGCAAGTAAATCTTTTTGGCTGCGCTGGGGCAGCTGGATCGGAACAGGTAACGAGGTGGCCCTTGGGGACCAGATGCGGTGCTGCTGGAGTGAATGTGCTTCGGGGCTGCAGTTCGGCTTTGGTGTGAATTGAATGTGCAATTATTATGATTTGAGAGCTTCAAGTAGTTTCACTCTCCTTCTGTGAATCTGCTTGAAGATATTCAATTCCTTCTTGCTTTGGGACGCTGCTCAAGATATTCTCTGATACACTTTGCGCTACATTGAAGATTTCCACCGTCGACTGATACTCTTTGACACGCTTGAAGGCCTGCTGATTTGATCTGATACACTTTAAACTCTGTGAATGATCTATTGTTGTCTTCAAACCGGATCCTTTGGCACGATTGGGTGATCTTCGGGCTTTTTCAGCACGCAGTGTGCTCGGAAATCAGAAGATTCCCTGAAGATTCCTCGAAATGGCCTATTTCTCGTAGCGATGCGCAAATAGCGCTTAGTGCTATTCGCGCATCGGAAACTGCCTCCGTTTCTTGATCTGGAGCTCCGAAGTGCGATTTTTCTCCCTGCGCAAAGCTTTTTCGGCTTTTCTGGCTGCTGACGTAAGCATTGCATTGGCTGTACAGTGGATGACGTCAGTTGTGGGTCCCTGGTATAGCGCGACGTGGTGAGATACTGTGTGGACTGTGGTGAAGAGACTCCGATGCGATATCGCGATATCGCTTCGGCAGGGAAAGAGGGGGATCATTGGGTTGGGCATTTGGCGCTTGCGACTGCCGATATGCGATATCGCGATATCGCATCGGCGGAGACAGAGAGGTGAATAGATTGGACACTCGGCGTTTGCGATCGCCGATCGCCGATTTCGCGATATCGCATCGGCGGGGGACGGATGGGCAATGTTTTGCATGGATGTGAGAGGGCGAGGTTGCGACGCGAAAACGACTTTGAGGAGAAAAGGTAAGTAAGTGGGTGTGAAGGCTTTTGAGGTTTCAGAAGGGGTCCGGCTACCTCGGGGGAACTTTATACTTTGGAAGGAGTCCATAGTACTTGGGAGGTGGTTTGGAGGTTGGGATTCTTGCTTAGTTTCTGATAAACTGAACAATTCCCGGGAGTTGCTATGGTTATTTTTCAACCAGGGGGAGGGATATTACATAGGGGGAATTTTACTTAATATTAATAAGGGGACGGGAAGAATAGGGAGCTAAATAATAATGTTAGTGGTTAACATGGAGATGGCAAGAAAGTGCCAAGTTCAGGAGAACTTAGGCTGTTACAGGGGGTAGGACCATACTTTAGGAGAAGATATGGAACAAGATTGAGTAAAGCAGATCTTTACTCATATCGGAGTTATGAAGATGATGATCCTAAGAGGTGTCAAGCAGATCTTGACCTCTTTTGGGGGTGTTAGTTAATGATTGGGAAAAAAGAGAGAAGGGAAGTCAGTTATACCTCATTTGAGCCTTTTTGCTTACAAATCTTTGTTGATTATGTTCTGCATGATATGATACCTGAAAACTTGGAACTGGTTAGCAATTCAACAGCCTCAGAACTACCTACCCAACCTACTTGCCTAGCATTTTTTCTTCTTTTGTTTGGGGGTGCACTTAGACTTGCAAACCCATCATACATTTTTCTTTTGATGCTTTCCTATCTACATACTACCCTTATTTCTTCCAGAGGCCAGATTAAGCTGTTGGGCTCTTCTGTTTCTCTACCTATCTAAGAATCTGCCAAGATTAAACTGCTTGGACAGACTTACAATCTCTATATTCTAGAACAGGAAATTTAAACCTAGGGAGACCAAGATTAAACTATTTGGACCTCCCTTTAACTAAAAGTAGCGATACCAGGATAACTTTACAAAATTTGAAGGCAATTGAATGAACTTGAAGTATACTTGTTTATTTGGAGACTATTCGAGCAAATATGGAGCATTGCAGCAAGAAAAGTAAGACATATTTGGCCTGTGAAATGCCAATCATGAAAAATGCATACTTGCTGCAGCAGGAGCTAACAGTGGCTCCACTCGGGGATGGCTTCTCCTTTGGGAAGTCAAGAACAGCAGGCCAGAACGCCTTGATTTTTAGTTTCTTGCTGTCTTCTGCAAAATTGGGAAGCATCACCTGCTTTCTTCTGCGTGCTCCCGGTATTACAAACTATTTAAAAAGTCAAAACTGATACTTACAAATATGTACAAACCAACTACCAACTGCTCTTTCAAGCAGGCGGATCATTGTAGTGCTTCAACATCCGGCCATTGATCGGGCCTTCTTCCGCTGTGCTATTATCAAGAGATTTAAGAAAGTAGGTGTTGTTGCCTTGCACAGCGCTGATAATGTACGGACCTTTCCACAGAAAATCAAATTTAGCATGTTTGCCCTTGTCTTCCCTTCTTGCATCCCATCTTAGGACTTTGCTGCCTACCCAAAAATCCTCCACTTTGGTTCTCTTGTGGAACATTTTCTTGAGTTTTTCCTGTAGACCTTGAGCTCTATTGAAAACTTCTTCTCTAGTTTGCTGAAGGTGAATAGTTTGATTAATTCTTCTCTGCATGTTGTTCGGTTCAGCCTGAATTTCTTGCAAGAGTTTGATAGTTGGTATGCCCAGAGATGAACGAAACCTGGCTTCCATGCCATACACAAGTTCATAGGGGCTCATCCCGATGGATTTTTTGGTGGTCATTCGGTCTGCCCATAGGGCGCTAGTGAGCTTTTTGTGCCAGTTCTTTTTGTTCTCTTCTAGCATCTTCTTTATGACATTGATGAGGCTCTTATTGGAGGACTCGGCCAGGCCATTGCCTTGGGGATAATAAGCTGTGCAGTGACCTAAGGTAATGTGGTATTTGTGGCAAAAGTTAATGATTTTATTGGATTTGAAAGCAACCGTGTTGTCGGTAATGATTTTCTCTGGGCAGCCAAACCTGGACAGGATGTTGTTTTCAAGAAATTGGATGATGGTGGATTCATTGGCTTGCCTACATGGGATGGCTTCAATCCATTTGGTGTAATATTCGGTGGCTGTCAAAATCCATTTGTGCTGGCCTAAGGAGGAGGGATGAATTTCTCCAACAAAGTCAAGACCCCATTGTTGAAAGGGCTTTTCGGTTGAAATGGGCTTTAGGGGCAGAGGCAATAGCTTTCTTTTTCCTTCAAATATTTGGCATTTGTGGCATGAGGCAGTAAATGTTTTCACATCTGTAAACAAAGAGGGCCAGTAATAACCGGCTCGCAAGATCTTGTCCACTGTGGATTTCCAATATAAGTGGCCTCCGCAATCTCCTGCATGAAATTCTCTCATGAAGTTGTTAGTTTCATCCTTAGTTAAACATTTAAGCAAAATACCTTCATAATTTTTCCAAAATAAGGCACCATCTATGACGCAGAAGTTTGATGATTTCATTCGTAAAATTTTTTTTTAGTTCTGGACAATCCTGGGGGAGCACACAGGTTTAACAATACAAAGCAAATATCAGAGTACCAAGGGGACTGTGTGAAGGTATCACTGATCTGTGGAGTCACCAGCTCCGCTTCATCGTCCAGTTGATTAATGTCAAGTGCTTGGAAATTTGTTTCGGCCATTAGCTTAGCTAGCCCTTGTCCTTTTATGAGCTTGGTGGGCTTTATCTCAATGTCGTACTCAAGGATGCTAGCAATCCATTTGCCTCTTTTGCCTTCCAATCCTTCTTGAGTTAATATATCCTTTACAACAGCATTGGGGACATATGCGATCACATGAGAGTAGAGGATGTAGATTCTGAAGTCTTTAATGGCTTTGACCAGGGCGTAAGCTTACTTTTCCATAATCTGAAATTTTAGGGGCGTGTCTCTCAAAGCTCGGCTGAAGAAAGCTATTGGTTTCTCATTGCCCTGATCATCTTTCTGTAGAAGGATTGCTTCTATGGTATGTTCTGATGCGAAAGAAAAAATGATAAAGTCTCTGTCAAATTAAGGACTGGTAAGGACAGGTGTTTGAGTCAAGGCCGTTTTTATACTCTCGAAAGCTTGCTTGGCCTCAAGGGACCATCTCACCTTGGCATCCTTTTTTAGCATGTTGCTCAATAGCCTTATTAACTCCACTAAATTGGGGATGAATCTTCTCAGGAAGTTGATTTTTCCAAGGAATCCTTGTAGCTCTTTCATGTTTCTCGGGTAAGGGATTTGGAGGATAGCCTGAATTCTTTCTGGGTCGATTCTGATCCCATCTTTTGATATTATATGCCCTAATAGCCTGCCTTCCTCCAGGGTGAACAGGGACTTCTTCGGGTTCAAGGAAATGTCGAATTTCCTACATGTGATAAAAATATGCCTTAAGTGCTTAAGGTGTTGCGAGTCAGATTTGGAAAATGGGGTCAGGTCATCCAGGTAAACCACAAGGAAATCATGTATTTCCTTAGCGAACACGATATCCATTGCCCTCTGAAAGGTGGCGCCGACGTTTTTCAGCCCAAAAGGCATTTTAACGTTCCCCAGGGTGTAGTAAAAGCTGTTTTGTCCTGATCGTCTGGGTGAACTAGAATTTGGTTAAATCCTGAGAATCCGTCAAGTAGAGAGATCCTAGAAGAACCCACCACCCTTTGCAAGATGTGATCCATTTTGGGTAACGGGTAGTGGTCCTTTAGGGAGACTTGGTTTAAATTTCTCAAGTCTATGCATAATCTTATCTCTCCTGTTTTCTTCCTAGTAGGGACTAAGTTAGATACCCATTCCGAGAATCTGATAGGTGCAATGATCCCTGCTTCAAACATTCTTTTTATTTCTTTTTCAATCATAGGGAGAAGCACGGGGTTGATTCTTCTGAGTTTTTGTTTGAACGGTTCCTGGTTAGGCCTTAGGGGAATGGTATGCTGGATTATCGAAGTGTCATAGGACTTCAAGTCCTTATAACTCCAGGCAAATACGTCTTGGAATTCTTTGAACAGATCCACATATTTGGGCTTTTGGTCAGGAGGCAGGTTTTTAGAGAGTTTGATCATCTTGGGATGTTCTGCTGTTCCTATGTTGTATTCTTCTATGGTGGCATCCAAAGGTTCCATTTTTGGTTTTCTGGCTACATTGTTGCTATCAAACATGTCTTCCAATGGGGTCAGGCCAGCAGGCAAAACATTTCCTTTTAGATCCATAAATTATTCTTCTGTCTCGGCTGCCTTAGGTGAGAAAGACTGTTCCAGTTGCCTTATGTTTATGCTGTCGAAAATAGTTGGGCTGAGTATCTGTTCAGCCATGGGGGCTGTTAGGGTCATGCGATCTTCTTCTGCTAATTGTTGTGTTTCTGTTGTAACGTCCAGGTCAATGTTGGTGCTAGAGAATTCACCTTCCAGAGTTAAAAAATTGTTAATCTGGACATCATCTTGGAATACCTGCCAATTCTCGACATTGTTAGGAATTGACGGTCTATGTTTTACTTCTGCAGTGAAGCGGTGACTTGGTCCAAAGGGAAACCTATAGGTGCTAGTGAAGGTAGCTAGGCTATGAGCGTGAATATTATTTTCTCGTGCGATTTTGGTTAACTCAAAATCACTGAAAGTGCTAAGCAATTCGCTGGTAGCGGCTCTGTAAGCTCTCATTCTACTGTCATTGGCGACAAAGTTGCCCTTTATCTATTGTATAATGAGGTCCGAATCTCCTAGGATGGAAATTGTTGTAGCTCCCAAGGTTTTGAGCAGCTTGAGACCTAAGAGAAGATCTTCATACTCTGCCATGTTGTTTTTACATCTAAAATTGAGTCTATAGGCGTGGCCTTATGCATGATTCTTGTGGCTTTTGTAAATCCAGACTCCAGCCCCTGCTCCTAACTTGTTGACTGCACCATCAAATTCTAAATACCATGAGACCTCTGGTCCAAGGCGTGTATTGGGGATTTGAGGGGCATGCAGAGCAGATGAACTGGTGACTTCTGTTTCAGGATTCTCTTCCTGTCCTGTGCTGGTTGCCTGGGCTGTTGAGACAATTTGAAGCGAGTTGGCAACTGGCCTCTCACTAGTATTGGTTTCTTGTTCTAGGGCTAGCGGTTTATCAAGATTTGGAAGCCTTGTATCATCATTAAACAAAATAAAAGAATCCATATTAGAATGGATCGAGTATATCGGAGAATTTTGGGGTTTTTCCTCACTACTCACCACATATTTCATTAGTGTTTCCCTATAAAGTCTCTTTGGTTGCCCAAAGACGGATATAGTGGCGTAAGAGAGGTCGAGTTGAAGGGATCCTTGCAATTTTGCTCCCCATGATCGGGATAGAAGCATGCCATACTTTGTGGGGATGTCAGCAACTACTACGTCCATTAAGATTGTTTTGTTTGGGAATTGGACTAGGGATACGCAAAGATCTTTGATTAAGCCTAAGCATTTGACCTAACTTGAATCGAACGAATACAGATTTTTATAGGGTCGGGTGACATCGAGGTTTAACTTTTCCATTACGGCTTTGGGCATGAGGTTGTGTGAGGCGCCTAAATCAAACATAGCATTGTGCAATATCTTATCGTGTATGTGCAGGCTAATATAGAAAGGCGGGACAGGTCCGAATGCTGTTTTTCCGTCAACCTCTGGCCCAAACAGTAGTTCAGGGGTATCGTCTAGAATATTTACATCATCCCTAATTTCAGGCAATTGGAGCGATTTTTGAATTTGCTGTCTATACACAACATTCTTAGCTAGTTGTGAGAGGGGGATGGAGATTTTAAGCTTTCTGATTTCGGTTTCTAGGCTGAATGGTTTTTCTGCTGGGTTCTGGGTATTGACATTGGTGATTTTTTCTTTCTCCGGCGTATTCTATGTATTTCCCTTTGGATCGTCTGTCTCACTATGTATGACTGTCCGTGGTATCTCCGTTCTGGGAATATTTTCTGGAATGCTCTCCAGGTCTTTTTCAGGGCGGGAAGAGTGTAGAGGTTGTTCCATAGAACCGTGTGTTTCTGTTACATCTTCCATAATAACTTGTTGAGAATTTGGGACATGGTTGTCAATAGTATGATCGTTGGTGCTTTTCCCTTTAGCCTTGTTGGGTTGTTTGCCCTCCTTTGCCTTGCTGGGCGGAGACACATCGACAACCCATGTTCTTAGTTTGTATTGCTTATGTACCTCATATATGGCAGTGTCATACCCTTGTTTAAAGTCAAAGGACTCTCCCGATTTAGTGCAGAATTGTTCTATATTAAGGTATGGGGGGTTTTCTTCCGTGAAGGAGGATTGCTGTCCATTTTCTGAGTCAACCAGGTTCATTAGGGTTCCGTCTGTGGGATCAGCAGATGTAGATGCCTCGGCAAAGTTCTCTTGGAAAGGAGGTCTGATGTCATGATCCTAATTGGCCCTACCTATGTTCAAATTTTGGGTTTTTCTGAAGTTTGGGTTTCTCGCGGTGTTAGGCTGTTGATTTTCCCATGAATTTTTTCTCTCCACATTGTCTAATCTATCTCCCATTCTGTTCATGGAACTGACGATTGCATCAAGTTTCTGCTCGTGAGAGGAGGGTTCTTCTTTGAAAGTGGTTTTTCTCTCGGATCTGGTTCTGTTTCTTTTGGCGATTAGGTTTGCTTCTGCGCTTACTGCGGCGTCTTGCATTTCCGCACGGCTTTGTGGGGCTCTTTCCCTTAATTGATACGCCATCTCAACATCAAAGCCATCCAGAAATTTGTATAAAGCAAGGTCGGGTGGAGGTCTTAAATTTGGTGGTATCGCGTTGTAAACATTGTTAAATCTGGCACAATAATCCAGGACAGCTTCCCCAGGTCCTCTCTTGATGGATTCATATTCGGATAGTATGTGTAGGGGGTCCTTTATTTTCTCCCATCTATTAATGAAGGTTTGGTATAAGGCTTTTGGATTTAGTATTGATTTAGGTGGAAGTGCCCTAAACTAGGTTCTGACATCACGAGTTAGACTTTGAACAAAGATCTTCATTCTTACGCTATCATCGTCTATCTCATAACTCTCGAAATAATCTTGCATTTTCTTTATATGTTGTATGGCGGTGCAAGAAGTTGTGCCATCAAAGTAAGTGATTTTCGATTGGTAGTCCTGAGGCATTTCCCCGGGATTCGCAGGTAATTGTAATGGTGCATATCTGGCCATGATGACGGGGATGAGCGGAACACCTAAAGCGAGGGGGACTATAGGAATAACAGGGGAAGAGGGAGTAACCGATGGGGTATGGATGTGAGGTTGAGGTGTGGAAGAGCTACTCGGAGACGAGGGTGATGAGCCAGAGGAATTCGGGGTAGATCGGACTAGAACTTTGACAGGGGTTGGTACAACAATTGGCTGAACTGTTTCAGGACTAACAGGGGTTTGGCAATCTTTTTGTTTTTGTTCTCAGATGATCTTCGGAATTAGATTAGGATTTGCAACGGTGGGTGGGTTATTTGGATCAGGGCTTGATCGTGTACTACGTGTCAGTTTCTTAGGAGCCAGCTTCTATTATATCGTTAGAAGGATTTCTCAAAATATGCAACCACACAGGCCGGCTGATCAAAATTCGGTTTCTTCCTCTGTGAGGATGCAGATTGGTCGCATTGATTTATCTGAGGAGTTCCCCAGTGGAGTCGCCATTATGTTATCACTCAGGTTGTCCCTAGGCTCCTAGTAGGGATACGACCGAGGTAACCACAAACCAATCTTCTGATTGCAGGTTCTAGCCCACCTGCAATTGGAGGGGGCTCTCTCCTTTAGAATTCAACCTTAGTTGATGATTTTAGGCTAGCTTTCTGACTTCAAGGGAATGTTGACTGTGATTGGAAGGAAGGTAGGATTCTTGAGTAAAGAGGCACAGTAAGGTGTTTTAAGTTTCGAACCATCGGGCATGGAGTCACAGATTGAGGCATGTGAGCGTTTTCTTGGTCACAAGGGGATACGGAGCGGGATAGCCACACAGGATACAATATTCGGTCTGCTGAAAGTTCGGAATGAGCATCAAGGATGAAAGGCAAAAGAGAATCATTTCATCATGCTGACAAAGAGGAGAAGTGGATGAGTGGGATCCCGGAGCAGTTAAGAATTCCAAAGACATGCACTCATATGTGAAAGAAACAGCATAAACCAGATCATTTAAGAATACAAGCTCATAACTGTTTTTGAAGAAAACATTGAAAAATGCAGAAATTGAACTTAAGGTGTAATGAAACAAATCTTAAGCTATTCTTTTTTCCTGCAATTTAGAAAGGCGGAAAGGTGATAAAAAACATAAAATAAAACAGGGAAGAAGAACACTTATTGGATCATGTAAAGACACAGGAATTCCGTGATCATTCCTTGGCCAAGAGAAAACATCAAGTTGTTTCGCAATCCATGCTTTCAGCAATCTTTGATTATGGAAAAATATGACAGTTACAGTGCGAGTCTTTGCTCAGAGAAAAATGCTGGAAAGAAGACTGACCAACAACTACTACCAACCAACCAACCCCTCACAACATTGCTTAGGGTGGTATTTATAAACAAAATATCAAAAAGACATCATTACAAGTGACCTTGACAGGTCTACTTAGAACTCTTCAAAAATCTAAATGCTGCTGGAATTAAATGCAAGTAAATCTTTTTGGCTGTGCTGGGGCAGCTGGATCGGAATAGGTGACGAGGTGGCCCTTGGGGACTAGATGCGGTGCTGCTGGAGTGAATGTGCTTCGGGGCTGCAGTTCAGCTTTGGTGTGAATTGAATGTGCAATTATTATGATTTGAGAGCTTCAAGTAGTTTCACTCTCCTTCTGTGAATCTGCTTGAAGATATTCAATTCCTTCTTGCTTTGGGCCGCTGCTCAAGATATTCTCTGATACACTTTGCCGCTACATTGATGATTTCCGCTGTCGACTGATACTCTTTGACACGCTTGAAGGCCTGCTGATTTGATCTGATACACTTTAAACTCTGTGAATGATCTGTTGTTGTCTTCAAACCGGATCCTTTGGCACGATTGGGCGATCTTCGGGCTTTTTCGGCGCGCAGTGGGCTCGGCAATCAGAAGATTCCCTGAAGATTCCTCGAAATGGCCTATTTCTCATAGCGATGCGTGAATAGCGCTTCGCGCTATTCGCGCATCGGAAACTGCCTCCGTTTCTTGATGTGGAGCTCCGAGGTGCGATTTTTCTCCCTGCGCAAAGCTTTTTTGGCTTTTCTGGCTGTTGACGTAAGCATTGCATCGGCTGTACGGTGGATGACGTTAGCTGTGGGTTCCTGGTACAGCGCGACGTGGTGAGATACTAGGTGGACTGTGGTGAAGAGACTCCGATGCGATATCGCGATATCGCGTCAGTGGGGAAAGAGGGGGATCATTGGGTTGGGCATTTGGCGCTTGCGACTACCGATATGCGATATCGCGATATCGCATCGGCGGAGACGGAGAGGTGAATAGATTGGACACTCGGCGTTTGCGATCGCCGATCGCGGATTTCATGATATCGCATCGGCGAGGTCGGATGGGCAATGTTTTGCATGGATGTGAGAGGGCGAGGTTGCGACGCGAAAACGGCTTTGAGGAGAAAAGGTAAGTAAGTGGGTGTGAAGGCTTTTGAGGTTTCGGAAGGGGTTCGGCTACCTCGGGGGAACTTTATACTTTGGAAGGAGTCCATAGTACTTGGGAGGTGGTTTGGAGGTCGGGGTTCTTGCTTAGTTTCTGATAAACTGAACAATTCCCGGGAGTTGCTATGGTTATTTTTCAACCAGGGGGAGGGATATTACATAGGGGGAATTTTACTTAATATTAATAAGGGGACAGGAAGAATAGGGAGCTAAATAATAATGTTAGTGGTTAACATGGAGATGGCAAGAAAGCGCCAAGTTCGGGAGAACTTAGGCTATTACAGGGGGTAGGACCATACTTCGGGAGAAGATATGGAACAACTTTGAGTAAAGAAGATCTTTACTCATATCAGAGTTATGAAGATGATGATCCTAAGAGGTGTCAAGCAGATCTTGACCTCTTTTGGGGGTGTTAGTTAATGATTGGGAAAACAGAGAGAAGGGAAGTCAGTTATACCTCATTTGAGCCTTTTTGCTTACAAATGTTTGTTGATTATGTTCTGCATGATATGATACCTAAAAACTTGGAACTGGTCAGCAATTCAACAGCCTCAGAACTACCTACCCTGCCTACTTGCCTAGCATTTTTTCTTCTTTTGTTTGGGGGTGCACTTAGACTTGCAAACCCATCATACATTTTTCTTTTGATGCTTTCCTATCTACATACTACCCTTATTTCTTCCAGAGCCCAGATTAAGCTGTTGGGCTCTTATGTTTCTCTACCTATCTAAGAATCTGCCAAGATTAAACTGTTTGGACAGACTTACAATCTCTATATTCTAGAACAGGAAATTTAAACCTAGGGAGACCAAGATTAAGCTATTTGGACCTCCCTTTAACTAAAAGTAGCGATACCGGGATAACTTTACAAAATTTGAAGGCAATTGAATGAACTTGAAGTAGCCTTGTTTATTTGGAGACTGTTCGAGCAAATATGGAGCATTGCAGCAAGCAAAGTACGACATATTTGGCCTGTGAAATGCCAATCATGAAAAATGCATACCTGCTGCAGCAGGAGCTAACACATTCTTTGGACCTTATCAATTAATCACATATATATATGTGCATTTATAATTTCAATATGAAAATTAGGGTGTTACATCCTCCCTAACCAAAACTTTTACAATTCTTGATGCACATCACCATACACATGTACAATAATTTTTACATCAAAACTTCGTTTACAATAAAACTTAAAAATAAATGTGGGTATGGTTCATATATTGCATCTTGTCACTCACATGTTTCTTCTTTATGGTTGTACTAGATCTTTTGGAACTCTTCCTTCCATATGGCCTTGCTTTTGATCACCATGACTTTCTTGTCTAGCATATGATCTAGCTCAACTTGCAAGTGTATTTTGGGTTCATATAATATATCAAATTATAATTAACGAGATAGTTAGGATCATGTACATACCTTTTTAATAAAGACATATGAAATTAAACATGCACTTTAATGGAAATATCCAATGCAAGCAATTATGCAAATAGGTCTTACTATATTTAGTATTTCAAATGGACCGCAAAATCTTGCTACTAACTTGGTGCAACTCATTAATTTAAAATATATCTTCTTTGGCTTCAATTTCAGAAGTACATGTTATCCCACTTTAACTTATTTAGGTGTATTTAGTTTATCTACCTAACACTTTTACTTTGCTACCTTTAAATTCTAGTTAATTTTAACCATTCGGTCTTCCACGTCCTTAAGCATATTTTTCCCAACTACCACTTTTTCTGTTGAATTGTCCCAGCTCATTAAAATATTACATTTTTTACCATATACATATGTGAATGGACTTATTTTTCAAGTAATATTAATTCTTAAACTCAACCCAATGCAATTCATACTCCCACATGGATATCCACCACATCCATCCTCAACATATCTACAACTATTTGATTAAATCTCAGTTTTCTCATCTATTTCTGGGTGATAGGTTGGTACTACAATTCATATTGGTACAAAACATTTTTAATAATCCCTTCCAAAATTTATATATATATATATGAAATGTTTTCTATAGTATGACTTAGTTTAACTTGAATAAAAAGAGTATCAATTTTCAATTTATTTATTAGTATCATTATTGAGTCATGTTATCTTGTTTCATGGGATACCTAGTGATGAGACTAATGGTTACCAATTGCTATTTCCACTTTAAAATTAGTAATGGCTGTAACAAACCTACTAGGTGTATATGCTCACCATCCACCCTCTAGCATTCCATGCACCTAGTTGTGTAATTAACCACATCCTTCTCCATTCTTAACCAAAGTATTGGATGTGTATTGTTATGGTTATTTTATGGTGACTTGGACATCCAACATATGGAACATTATGAATTTACTTTAGTAACAAATTCCTTAATTCACCTAAATTAGAAACATAATATTTAATTGTATGTATAATTATTTAATTTTTCTCCCAAGTCATATACTTTGTCTATCTACTATACATATTCCTATTGCAGACCTTCTTTTTCCTATATGTAATGCCCATATTAAACAACATCTTCTAAAATTATATTCTATAAATCCAATTTATACATGATAAGGGTTGAAGCATGCATTACATGTACCTTTCTACTGAGTACATTAGAAAAATTGTTCTCTTTCCTATTTTGATATATATTATATCAAATTCATATTAAAAAATTCCAACCATATTATTTTCCTAGTATTTAAAGTTTCTTTCTCAAACAAGTATTTTAGACCATTGTGGTTTATACTCAAATCAAAATTTCTTCCCTATTAAATCATTTCTCAACATATTCAATGCATGAACTACAATAAAAAAACTTCAAATCATCAGTGACGTAATTTATTTCATGCACTTTATGCTTCCTAGAATCAACAAATTACACTTCCATTTTGAGTCAAGAATCCACCAAGTCCCTCTTTGGATGCATTTATGCACACCAAACAAATTTGATACAGATATACAGTGAAAATAATTTCACTAGTAATCACTTCCTTTAATCAATAGAAACTTTCTTCACACTTCAATGTTAATTCAATTTAATCCCCTACTTGTGTAAATAAAGAACAGGATGAGCAATCTTGGGGAATCCCTCCATAAATCTCTTGCAATATCCAACAAGTCATATAGTGAAGTTACCTATGTAATATTCTTTTTATTCACTAGTAAACACTCTTATAAAATTATGTGTTCCAAGTAATGGTTCTAATTCTAACAAAAACACTACTTATTCTATCTTATAGTTTTTGTTGAGAATTGCAGCATGGATACAAAATTTCACATATGTTCAATGGATATTCAAGAAATAGTTAAAGATATGGTTGAATTTTTAGTTTTTTAAAATTAAATCTATTTTTTAATTCATTTTAGTAAAAATAAGTAAGGGCATTATTTTTAGTAGTTGAGTCTAAAATCATTCATATACTATGAGTAATCTTAAAAATATATTCTCCACCATAACTGTTAAGGCAAGGCAAGGTAGGGGGAAAATACACATTGATTCTTCATGAACAAATTTTCATTTGAATGTGAAGAAATATGTAGAGGAAATGATAAAATAGTATATTAGTGATTAAGATTAGCCTAAGAGTGATTGCGGGTTGGAGATCTGGCCCAGTAGTGAATTCCATACAGTGATATAGTTAGACAATATGCATTCATATTATAGATAGGGTCATATGGTCCATATTTTCATATGAATAGAATCATAGCATAGGCTTCTTAAACCTATTTTGAATTTTTCTCACTTAGCAAGTAGAAAACCTTACTTTTGAGGTGACATTGCAAGTTTTGGGTTGTTAACAATAAACTAATTTGAAGGATAGGTTTTGTGTTTTATGTTTCCATTATATTTTCTGGACATCTATGTGATTCATACATCATTTATTTTACTACTTATTATTGAGTAAATTCAATATATGATTTATTTATAAGAAGCATAGGACAATGGCCACCTAGGTTTACATGGTATAAAAATACTCTCATTAAAATATCAAAGAGTAGTAGTTTGTGTGTAGATAAAATATGACATCAACCAATCTCGGGCTCAAGTAGGGATGCGATGTTGCCTACAAGTTTCTACCTTGGAAGGTCATGGTTACTCTTTAGTTGGAAGATAATGCTCTATTAGACATCATGAAATATGTCATGACACCATTGGTATATTTGCAATCCAAGTGGATGATCATGGCTTCAATTAAATATCATTTAATCCATTACATATACAAGAATGACATTGCAAAGGAGATGTTCAATGCACTGGTAAGCCTCTACTAGAGTGAGATCAATAAAAATAATATGATCTTAAGGAACAAGCTTATATCTATATAGATGAATATATATTAGACCGTTAACAGTTACATAATGAAGATTGCATATATTTATGATTATCTCTTAATCATTCGAGACAAGGTTGTACACATTCACTTAGTGAACATGGACTCTAAATGGACTCAAATTTTTGTGGGAACTGTTTATCCAAGGTGTTTATACTCGCAACAAAATACCCAACTTTGAAATAATATGGGATGATTGTACCAAGGAGATGTGGATGGAGTCAAAGAACATTAATAAGGGTGGTGATTAGAACCTATCCATATTTGATTAGATCTGTAAGGGAAAAGTAAAAGGTACTAGTAAGGGTAAGGGAAAGAGTGAGGATTCTGCCTCACAACTAAGAAAGAAGGATTTGAGTAAAATTAAGTGATTTGGTTTTTGGACATTATGAACCAAAATGTCCAAAACAGAAGAAGAGAAAATGGATGGTGTAGTAGAATTGCTAGTAGCGTCATAAAAACTCACATTAAAGAGTTATTTTCCAAGTTTTGAGAAAGTATCACAAAGGCTTCATTCAATGAACCTCTAACATAGCACGTATTTTCATGGAATACTAAACAATACCCTTAATTTGACTACATATTGCAAAATACCTATAAAATCACTTTATTTAATCCCCTACCAATACAAACCAAATACACCTTTCCAATTTTAAAAAACCCTACTTTCACTAAATATTGTAGGTATCCATTTTTTCATTAACATTTTTATACCCCTTTATATTTATATCCCTAGTGTAGTGACATGACGCCTCTATTATCACCCCACATGAATGCTACAATGCATCTATCTTATTTTGAGATACATTGTATATGTATATTAGTTTCCCCAAAATGCAAATACTCAATTCACACTAAATCACATCTCACTATATTTTGTGGCATTTAATGGTATAAGCCACATAAAGATCAACCATGTTTTATGGAGATTTATTATACACACATGTACATAAAATGACATATAAATTGCTCTATATGATGATGAAAAATCAATTGATGAATCTTTATGAATATATTTGCACTAAGTAAGGTGTTGAAGCACAAGTCTAGACCCTCTAGATGCAAGACCATTATCTAAATCCAAGGTTAGGGCAGTAAATCTCAAATCCATATAAAGTGATGGGTTATACCCCCATCACTAAATTAATGATTCTCTCATTATATCCCAAGCAAGGGAACTTATTATAACCTGTTATCACTGTAAAACTTCCTTAAAAAAATTTGGAAAACTTACATGGTTTCTCAATTCTTGTATCAGTCATGGTCAAGTCATGGTCAAGTCATGTTCAAGTCATTTTTATGTTTTAGAGTCTAAGTCATAGGGTTAGAGTCTCATGTCCATCTTCAAATAAAGTTTGATAGCCTCATGCCATGTCCTAGAAGCCTCACCATGTGTTTAGAAGTCATATCTCACATGATTTTGGAGAAATTTTAAAACTAGCTATGAATCCACGTTTTCGTAGCACAGACAGTGTAAAAATCCTATTTTGCGCTACGAAACCCTTGTAGCGGCCTGTTTTAGCAGAAAAAGCTGTTTTAAGTAGTCAACTTCCAGGAGGTCTCCAGGGCAACTGAAAGAATATTTTGGAAAATTGAAAGAGGTTTTTATTCCTAACATACTGAAATAGAAAAACCTCTTTCAGTTTCTTCACATTAATTATCTGGGAGAAATGGGTGATTAAACTTGCACTACGAAACTGCTGTAGGTGCAAGTTTTTCACAAGCATATTTCTCTGTTTGACACCTGTTTTTCAATGACACATTCTGGGCGGTAGGGAAGGTTTTCCAAAAAAAAAAAGAGGTTTTTGTTCAGCATGGATTGGTTCACAAAAGTGTCCTTCAGTTTTTCCAAATACGTTTTTTGTGAGAAGTTATGAGCTCTGTCCCAAGACCTATTTTTCAGCCAGAACAAAAGCTTATATCTCATGTCATCTTCACATTGCAGAGACAGCTAAAAGGTTAGGTTTGTTAATAATCTCAGATGGAGTATATGCTTAGATTGTCTTTGGTGAGAAGCAATTCATTCCAATGGGATTCTTTGCATCAACTATACCAGTAATTACTCTTGGGAGCACTGTGGAAACAACAAATATGAAGGAGAAGTTAACAAGGCTCGCTACATGCCACATAATTCATTTTGTCATTGCAACGAAGACAGTGAGCTCAGATGTTTATGTGTTTGATTACAACAAGCATCCATCAAAGGCTCCTCAAGAAAGGGTTTGCAATCCTGAATTGATATTGAAAGGTCATTCTAATGAAGGATATGGTTTGACATGGAGTCCTCTAAAAGAAGGTCACATACTAAGGGCTTCAAACGATGCACAATATGCTTGTGGGATATAAACGCTGCATTTGGAAAGAAAGTGCTTGAGGCCAATCAAATAGTTAAAGGTTCATGAGGGAGTAGTTGAAGATGTTTCATGGCATTTCAAGGATGAATACCTTTTTGGCTCTGTTGGAAATGATTGCCATTTGCTCATATGGGAAATGCGTACACCTGCACCTAACAAGCCTCAACAATCAGTTGTAGTTCATCAGAGTGAGGTTAACTCTTTGGCCTTTAATCCATTCAATGAGTGGCTGTTGAGAAAAGAAAGCCCAAGACAGTCAGATTTTGGTATTGAAACTGTGATTTTTGGAACAACTCAGCAGTTTCGTAGCGCGCTACGAAACCCCTGAAGCAGCCTGTTTTAGCAGAAAAACGGTTTTTACTAGTTAACTTACATAAGCTTTCCTGAGAATCTCAGAACTCAATTTTTCAAACGGAAAGAGGTTTTTCTTCCTAACATGCTGCACTACAAAAACCTCTTTCAATTTCTTCAAATCCATTCTGAGGTGGGAGAAATGAAAGACTAAACTTGTGCTACAAAACTGCTCTAGGTGCAGTTTTTCAAAAATCAAAATTTCTTGTTTTACACATCTTCTTCAAGGATCGATTATGGACATCTGGAGACATATTTAAAAAAAAAAAGGGAGTTTTTTGTTCTAGACATCCTATAATACAAAAACCTCCTTCAGTTTCGAAAAATGTGTCATGGATGAGGAGATAAAGGCTCTTTCCCACGTGCCATTTTCAGGGATCCTAAACCTAAAAACAGGGAAACATGTTCCCTAATTTCTAGGGTTTGTCTTCAGCAGTCAGATGACCACGTGGGAGGCTTCATCAAATTCGACTTATTGAGGTTGCAAGTTGTCAAATAATGCTTTAAATGCTTAGATAAGGTTGTTGTAATCATGGTAAGGAGTTACACTCCTAGTTGTATTAGGTCACTAGCACTTCTAGTTAACAGCTAGTTCTAATTAATGATTTGTTTTATGGTTAGAATAGGTGTCAAAGATGGAAAATTCGAATTCTCTTGATGATGGATGATGGAATCCTATTTGTAAATGCTTTATATAGATAAAGAGGTCGAATTAGCAAATGGTTGGAAATTTTATGGAGAAGCTTGTATTTGGCTTATGTAAGACTCATTTTCAGTAATACATATTTGACTTTACTTCTCAGGATTCATGAAGGATTTTTTATGTTCAGAATATGTGATGTTGTCCTTTTCTTAATTATTACAGTGGTATGAATGTATAATCACTCAGACTGAATGTGCTCTGACTTCCTGTATACATTTATAAACTGTGTGGTCCCATATGAGTTTATGTTCTGAATGTTTAAATGTTGAATGCCCTGACTTCCATGTAAGGTTGAGTTCATTGTGATATTGAGGTGTTGTTGACTCCATAAGCCCAATGGATAGTTGTTAAATGTGTTTCCACCATTCATATTTGTTACAGTTGTTCTATAAGAGTTAGCCATCTTATCTTTAATCAAAATCATTAATCGATTTAGAGAGAGCCCTCTCAGGTTGAGGAGGCTAAGCCTCAGCCTAAAGTAGGTTTGAAATAGTTACTTGAGGTCTTCCTGGTCTGTAGCCTTCCAGGATCTGATTTTGAGATAACATTTTGGTGCGTCTGCCGGGAGTCTGAAGATTATTCATTCCCGAAATCAAGAGGCTGAACTTCTGAAGGTAGTAGGAGCTCAGACATCATTTTGAGGCTGCAAAACTACCTTGGCGACTCCACACATCAAATAACAAATTGGAAGGTGACTCCACTGCTAGAAGATCAGTAGCTTGATGAAGCTTCAAGATGAGTTCCACTGCAAGAATGAATGCCAGGTATGCTCCTATGAATCGGTCTCATATCCCTGGTTTTACAAATCCTATGCCAAAGGTTGATTGGTTAGAGGATCTTCCAATATTCAAAGATGAAAAGAAAGACAATGCTGCTCTTCATTTGGTTAGGTTCCACATGCATGTACGAAATCTTAAGGTTCAGTTTCCTGAGGATTGTCTCATGAGGATGTTTATGACCACTTTAGAAGGAAAAGCATGGTCTTGGTATAAAAGTTTGGAAAATGGTTCAATATATTCGCTTGCTAGTTTTCATGATGAATTCTATGAGATGTATAGAGAATGTCATCCTTCCTTATTGTTGCTCAAAGATTGTTGTAGACATTCTTTAAGTCTTATTCGATACTTGGAGGATTGTTATGGTGATGATGAATTTATGGATGAAGAAATTTTAGAGGCTCTTCATAAAAATGCATTTCAACACCAAGAAGAAATTACAACATCTCATTAAATGCAACATGAAAATCAGCAGGGGTTTACTTATGAAAACCTTGTTCAATCCTCTGATATTGATGTAGAGATGCAACAATCTTCTCAATCTTCAAATCATAATGAAGATGAAAATGATTACACACAACAAGAAGAAATACTGGAAGATAGCTTTTATAATCCTCAGGCAGAGGAAAAGGTTGTTCAATTTTGTGTTTCCTTGCAACAGCTTACATCAATGAATGATCATAATAAGGAGGAAAATTACATTTTTTGTGGGAACCATTTAGAAGAGCAGTTGGATAGCATATCAAAGAAATCATGTGTGGCTGAGAATCAATTGTCTAAAGATGTAGAATGTTATGATGATCATCAAAATAACCATGTCCTCTTTGACCCAATAAATGAATACATGGACAAGCTTTGCACACCAATTTTTCATTTTCATTTGCATTATGAAGAGAAAGTATATTATGAGTTGATTTGGTCATCTCACTACCATGGTTATTTTGAGGTTGAATGCAGTCAAGAGCCTCCAATATCAGGAAGGACAATTGATTGGCTTTATTGGAAATATCATGTTGCTTGACCTAAAGTGGCAAATGCAACTAGTAGGTAGGTAGGAAAATGCAAATAAGCTCAAGGTTGACTGAGCATACCTTTTTTTTTTAGTAGATATAAACTTATTTTTCACACAGTGATCATCAAGCTTAAGCCCGAGGTGAAGGCCCAAGAAACTTAAAGGAGATGCTTGTCAAATAAATTTTTGTTTATCATAAGAGGATAAGGCACTGGAACTGCAGGTTCTTAGTGAACCATAAGGGCACACTATGCCAAGTGGAGCCACTGTTATCACTAAAAAAATTTCAAAAGAAAAGGGTAAGGTAAGGAAGAATTGGTTTTGGTCATTCTCATGCTCCTTTCATGCATAAGAAGCCTTGGAAAACTCAGGGTCAGCATACATCAGAGTTCTTTGAAGGCTCAAGCAAGGCATGTAAGTTTTGAACAACTTCATGGTAGATGGAAAGGCCATTTCAAGCAAAGGAAAGATAAAGAGAGTTGAATTGGCATTAAAACTGTGTTTTGGTGATTACACAGCAGTTTCGTAGCGCGCTACAAAACTGCTGTAGCTACATATTTTAATGAAGTTGACCAATTTTGAGTGACAAAGGGCAAATATTTTTGAAAGGAAGTTTATGAAGATGATCATTCATTGATGTAAGTTTTGTTCATGATTATTAAGGCAGATTCAAAGGGGTTTTGGGTCAAGTCTATAGTGTATGTAAAACAAGATAATCCAATGCAATTGTATGAAGAACAACCGGGGTAACTGAAGCAGCCTTTTTTAGGAGAAAAACGGTTTTACGTAGTCAATTTCCAGGAGGTCTCCAGAGAAACTGAAAGAATATTTTGGAAAATTGAAAGAGGTTTTTATTTATAACATACTTAAATACAAAAGCCTCTTTCAGTTTCTTCAAATTAATTATGAGCTGGGAGAAATGGGTGATTAAACTTGCGCTACGAAACTGTTGTAGGTGCAAGTTTTTCACAGGCATATTTCTCTGTTTTACACCGGTTTTTCAAAGGCACATTCTGGGAGGTAGGGATGGTGTTTCAAAAAACCAAGAGCTGTTTTTGTTCAGCACAGATTGGTTCACAAAAACCTCCTTCAGTTTCCTCAAATACATCATGATCTGGGAGAACCGAAGGACCAAACTTGCGCTACTAAACTGCTGTAGGTGCAGTTTTTCACAAGTATATTTCTCTGTTTTACACCTGTTTTTCAAAGACACATTTTGGACGATAGGAAAGGTGTTTAAAAAAACCATTAGAGGTTTTTGTTAAGCACGGATTTTTTCACAAAAACCTCCTTCAGTTTGTCTAAATACATTTTTTATCAGAAGTTATGAGATCTGTCCCAAGACACAGTTTTCAGCCAGAACAAAGGAAGGAACAGTCTCCTAGTTTCTAGGAACATCAAAGGGATGAGTCATCAAGTGCCAGATGGAAGGTTATGAGCACCATCAAGTTCGACTTCATGGAGTTTTAGGTGTAAAAGAATGTTTTAAATGTTTAGATAAGGTTGTTGTAATCATGATGAAGAGATAGAATCCTAATTGTCTTAGGTCTCTAAAACTGCTAGTTAGCAGTCAGTTGTATTTATTAGTTAGTTTTAAATGTTAATAGGTGTCATCATAGAAAGGAGAATTCGAATTTCCCTCATGCTAGAGGAGTAATATCAATTAGGTCGAAGAGATCTATAAATAAGAGAAAGAGCAATGTACAAAGGGTTGGGAATCTATTGAAAAAGCTCTGATATTTGGCTTATGTAAAGACCCTATTTAGTAATACAAGTTTGGCTTTGCTTCTCAGGATTCATGAGGGATTTGATGTTTCAGAATATGTTGTGTTATTCTTTTCCTAATATTTGCAGTGGTATGGATGTATAATCACTCAGAATTCACTGAATGTGCTCTGACTTCCTGTATACATTTATAAACTGTGTGGTCCTATATGAGTTTATGTTCTGAATGTTTAAATGCCGAATGACCTGACTTCCATGTAAGGTTGAGTTCATTGTTATATTGAGGTTTTGTTGACTCCATAAGCCCAATGGATAGTTGTTAAATGTGTTTCCACCATTCATATTTTTCACAGTTTTTCTACAAGAGTTAGCCATCTTATTTTCAATCAAAATCATTAATCCATTTAGAGAGAGCCCTCTCAGGTTGAGGAGGCTAAGCCTCAGCCTAAAGTAGGTTTGAAACAGTTACTTGAAGTCTTCCTAGTCTGCAGCCTTCCAGGGTCTGATTTTGAGATAACACATTCCAAGATATTTGAGACTCCCAAAGACCTCCCACACATTCGTGATTGTGATCATGCTATTCACTTGATTCCAATAAGTGTTCCTCCAAACATTATTTCTTACAAATATCTCTATTCTAAAAAGAGTGAAATTGAATTTTTGCTTGCAGAAATGCTACACGTCAGTATAATTCAACCTGGTCAAAGTCCTTTCTCTGCTCCACTAGTATTGGTGAAAAAGAAGGATGGATCATGGCATATGTGTCTGAATTATAGGGAGCTCAACAAGCTCACCACTATAGATAAAGTTCCCATGCATGTCATTGATGAGTTGTTGGATGAATTACATGGAGGAATTTACTTCAACAAGCTAGATCTTTGTTCACGATGTCATCAAATTAGAATGAAGACTAAACACATTCCAAAAATAGTATTTAAAACTCATGAAGATAATTATGAGTTTTTGGTCATACCTTTTGGCCTTTCTAATGCACCTTCCACATTTAAAGGTTTAATCATTTCCATTCTAAAACCCTTCCTTCAAGAATATATGTTTGTATTTTTTGATGATATACTAAGCTACAACAAGTCTTGGAAGGATCATTATATGCAAAAACCTCCAAATGTTTCTTTGTAATACAGGAGGTGGAATATTTGGGTCATATTTTATCTTGTGAGGGTGTTAAGGTGGACCCTAGGAAAAATAAAGCTATTAAGGAATGGAAAATCCCCACAACCCTAAAGCTACATCTTCGAGGATTTATTGTGTTGATAAGGTATTCTCGTAAGTTTTTTAAGAATTATGGGAGAATGACAACACCTCTAACAGAATTACTGATGAAATATGCATTTTCTTGGAATCCAGAAGAAGCTAAGGCCTTTGAACATCTCAAACAAGAAATTTTCCAAGCACAGATATTAGTTACACTAAACTTTACAAGAACCTTTATCATGGAATGTGAGGCCTTAGGAAATGGAATTGGTGTTGTTTTAATGCAAGAAGGAAGACTCATTGCTTTTGAAAGTTACCCAACCAAGGGAGGGTATTCATAGAAAACTATTTATGAAAATGAAATGTTTGCAATACCACATGCATGTTAGGATATTCTGACACATAGGAAATAGTTAAGTATAACTTGGTCTAGTATAGAGTTAGGTAAAGTGTGTTTCTTTACTATGTGCATTTGTTACTTACAATCCGACAGTCACAATCTGTAGTGATCCGACGGTTCATTCTCTCCTCGGTATTACTGACACTTGATCCGTGGCTTAACACCCGATTGGTCCATGATTTCTATTTAAAGTGCATGGAGGGTCATTTGTAGGTTAACTGTTCACGAGAGAAGCTTATGTAAATTTTCATTCTTTTATTAATAAATTACCTGAAGTGGCCACGTTGGCTCAGGCCGTGGACTGTTTCCCTCTTTGAGGGTTTTAACCATGTCAAAAATACTGGTGTATTGATCTGTGATCTATTTTTGAGCGGTGTCCTTTGGTGTTCTATCTGAGGAACTTACCCTGTAAATTCCTACATGGTATCAAAGCTATTTGAGGGTCGCGTCCGTTGGTGATCCAAATCTGAAGCCGGTAGAACTGCATCCGACTGCCATCTCCTATATCTGTTGTTTCTGACTGCTTTCGGGCTGAGAGGACTACTCTGTTATTTTAGGAGCATCTGTTCTAGTGAGGAACCCCTTTCGTTTCACGCGAAAAGGTTTTTGGTATCCCTAGCTACATCATTTTTAAGATCTGGAGGTATACAGTGTTTTTTTGCAGTTTCTAGTTATTTTTCTCTCTGTTTATTATTTCGGTTTATTTAGCTTCTTTTTTATTACCGGATCTATACCTTTCATTTCTGCGTATGCTCTTTGCCCTATGACTCTATGCGATCTGGGCAAATCAGAAACAGAAAGGAAGGATTTTTCTCATGCGTATGCTCTTTTCCGCTGCGCCTTAGTGTGATCTCGGAAAATCAGAAACACTGAGGAAAATATTTAGTTTCCGGGTAAAGCTAACTTTAAGCCGTAAGGTTTGTTTTCTTTGTATGTCCGTGTTGGGTTTTGTGTTTTTTTTTTTGTAGGGAGAAAAAGAGCTTTCTCAAGCAACCACGCAATCGAAAGCTTTAGTGACCAAAAAAAGACAAAGCGCCCCCCCCCCCTCTCTCTCAAACTTTTTGTTTAGCTCACTTGGTTCAAAGCTAATTTATGAGAGTA
>APFE031471654.1:29506-148247 GCA_000404065.3 Pinus taeda
GATTATTTTCTTTGTCTTTCAAGTCGTGCAAATCCAAGGAAGTATTTCCCTCTCCCAATCAAGTATGCCTGTGAATCTTCTACGCCATTTTCACATGGAAGATGTGTAAGCCATCTCCTTCTCCCTTTTAGTCGGAGTCAAACTTTCAGTCACTTGTACTTCCCCAGAAGTTGATGCTACCTTATACCGTCAACTTGTAGGAAAACTTTTGTATCTAACCCATACACGTCCTGACCTTTCCTTTGCTGTTGGCCTTGTTGCTCGGTTTATCCAAACCCCACGTGAAAGTCATTGGAAAGCAGCTAAAAGAATACTTCGTTATGTTTGAGGTACAGTTCAGTTTGGAATTCATTACAGTGTCGAAGCATCTCCTCTAATGGTTGGTTTCACTGTTTCCGATTGGGCTGGTGACCTTGATGATCGGAAGTCTACTGCCGGTTATGTGTTCACTCTTGGTTCAGGACCTATTACATGGGCTTGCAAGAAACAAGGTGCCATTTCTCTTTCTTCCACAAAAGCAGAGTATCGTGGTGCCGTAGAAGCTAGTAAGGAAGCCTTGTGGCTTTTCGTCAGATCCTATCAGAGTTTAGCTTTCAGCAGCAGCATCCGACTACACTTTGGTGTGATAATCAAAGTGCCATTCCACTATGCAAAGATCCATTTCAGCATCAGCGCAGCAAACACATTTAACTTCACATGCACTTCATCAGAAAGCTCATTCATGACCATGTTCTTGAAGTGCAATATTGTTCAACAGATGTTCAGGTTGCAGACATCTTCACAAAGGCTCTCACAGAGGCGAAGTTCACTAAACTTCGATATATGCTTGGAGTTCAGGAAGTTGTCACTAAGGGGGGATAGGCTCTAGTGCCTCCTTCCTTCTCCTATTGTGTCATATTTGTAAATCCTTCAATCCTATCGCAAGTTGTTCTTAAGGGGGGATGTTAGGATATTCCAACACATAGGAAATAGTTAAGTATAACTTGGTCTAGTATAGAGTTAGGTAAAGTGTGTTTCTTTACTATATACATTTCTAACTTACAATCCGACGGTCGTTATATGTAGTGATCCGACAGTTAATTCTCTCCTCGGTATTACCGACACTTGATCCGTGGCTTAACACCCGATTGGTCCATGATTTCTATTTAAAGCGCATGGAGGGTCATTTCTAGGTTAACTGTTCACGAGAGAAACTTATGTAAATTTTCATTCTTTTGTTAATAAATTTCCTGAAGTGGCTGTGTTGGCTAAGGCCATGGACTGTTTCCCTCTTTGAGGGTTTTAACCACGTCAAAAATACTGGTGTATTGATCTGTGATCTGTTTGTGAGCAGTGTCCTTTGGTGTTCTGTCTGAGGAACTTACCCTGTAAATTCCTATAATGCACCAAAGTAATGGTGACCTTACATAATGGGAAGATAATTCAAGGTAAAAACAGATCATGGTAGTCTTAACTGCTTTTTGGAAAAAACATTATGTTCAAAATAGCAACAAAAATGGGTCACAAAGATCTTGGGTTATAGAGAGGGAACATTTTAAGGATGGAAAATTATCTTGAAATTTAAAAACATTCATGAATCTCACTATTCTATAGTATGCAAAGTATAAAATGTTTTTTTATGTATTTGTAAAATTATTCAGATTTATAATAATTTTATATATAGTATCTATATAATGTTGGTGGTTTTTAAGATAAAATAATTTTATATTGTAAAATTTGGGGAAATCATTTTTATAAAAAATGGAAATTGGCGAATAATGTTTTTTTAAATCATGGAAAATTAGCCCACCTGTGAATATTATCCCCTAAAATTTTACATGGTTATGACTTTGAAATCATGTACAGAAAACAAAAGAAAAATGGTGTTGCAGATGCTCTATCAAGAAAGGATGAGGATGTGGAAGCATTTCTCTATGCCATATCTATTATCTAACCTGAATGGATAACTGAAGCAAGGGATGAATGGAAGAATGACGAAGATGTGTGGACACTCAATTAAAAGTTGTAGCATGATCCTAATACATATCATACACCTATTTGGAAGAATGATTCATTATGGTACAAATATCATTTATATCTCTGTAAGGATTCCCAACTCAAACAAAATATTCTTTTTGAATTGCACACCTCCCACTTAGGTGGGCACTCAGTTTAAAAAAGAACCTACCATAGGGTTATGAATGATTTTTTTTGGGATGCCCGTAAAGCTGATATTCAGAAGTTTGTGGTAGAACGTTTGGTTTTTCAACAAAATAATATTGAGGAAATTAAGACTCCGGGTCTATTTAAACCTTTAGCCATTCCAAGTCAGCGTTGGAAGGAGGTCTCACTGGATTTTATCATAGGTTTATTTATTTCTGAAGGAAAGAGTGTCAACATGGTGGTAGATGATAGATTTACCAAGCATGCAAACTTTTGTGCATTATGTCATCCTTTTTAAATCCAGTATAGTTGTTACCGCATTTATGGAAACAAGTCAAAATCTACATGGAAACACATAGATTATTGTAAGTGACATAGATCCCATTTTCAATGGAAATTTTTGGACGAAATAAATTTCGTGTCTTGGTACTCAATTAACTCATAGCTCATCTTATCATCCCCAATCTGATGGGAAAACAAAGATAGTGAACAATTTTTTGGAAGGATATCTTTGTTGCTTTGTATCAAATAATTCAATATAATGAGTTAAGTGGTTACCTCTAGCTGAATGGTGGTATAACACTTACTTCCATACTTCAAAAAAGAAAACCCTATTTATGGCACTTTATGGATATCATCCACCATCCGTCACATCATCTTTAAGATAAAATTCCAAGGTTTAAGTAGTAGAAGATCACATCAAGCATCAACAACAAGTTCTCCAACTCTTAAAGGATAATCTCACTCTCGCAAAAAATTAAATTAAATAATAGGCATATCGACATCACAGTGAAAGAAGTTTTGATGTAGGTGACTGAGTATTTTTAAGGCTACAACAATATGAAAAATTGTCCCTCAAGCAAGCTAAGAAGGATAATAAATTATCAACCAAGTATAATGTTCCATAAAAAGTATTGCAAAATATTGGTACTATGGCATACATATTGGAGATTCCTACATCTTCCAGAGTACACCAAGTTTTCTATGTTTCATTCTTAAAGAAGGTTATAGGTGACAAGCCCTCTGTTCAATCAATATTTCTAGAACTTGAAAAAGAAGGAAAAAACATATTGGAGCTTGAAGCAGTCATGGGGAAATAAGAACCTGACAACTACGAAATTGATAAATTTTAGAGCATCTCATGAAGTGTAAAAATTACCCATTTAATATTCCACGTGTGAGCATGACAATTTTACACATGAGCATCTAGAACTACTCAAGCATTGAGGAAAACACATTTTTGAAGGAGAGAGGCATGTTAGGTCTCTATAGTACTAGTGTATCCCCCTTATTTTTATTATTAAGGTAGCCCCCCTATTGTTATTATCATTCACATGTAACCCCTATATTGCTATTGTTGTGCCCTTACATTATTATTGTTATGTAGGCTCTGATGATATTGTGACCCTTTAGACTGCTATACACAAATGGAGTATTTTATTTGTATCATCAAAGAATTGTTCATTTATGGGATGTAAAGGAGGTTTCCCCCTCAAGGAGGCTATTTTTCAATTCATTGATCTATATTTTCTTTTTTGTTATGAGTTGGTTGCATAAGAATATATATATTTAACTTTTACCTAGTTTTCACTTGTTTGTTAGTGTTAGCTAGCAACAAATTATGATAATAGATGTAAGCCATAATAAGATAATCCATGTAAATCATAAATGCATGTTTACTGTAAGAGAAACATATCAATAAGTCAACATACACATCATCATACAAAGACATCAAATATTAGGTTGAAAACCCAATTGGGATAAATCACACTTGTTGTTTTATTTTCCTTCTTTCTTATAACTAAAATCTTCCTTTTACATCATACAATAGTGAAGGACTCTATGATTGTGCATGCATCTATCTGTTGGAGGGAACCACCTCCACTAATTTCTCCAGCTACGATTGGAGGGAAGACAACACTCCCTGATCAAATTCTTTGACCACCACTAGAATGAAGCTACCAGTCTATTACTCAAGGCTCCAACCCTCAATATTTTGTAGACCTTATTTGAGAATCATTCACACTAGTTCAACCTGCAACAAAACTCAAATCTTGTAGGTTACATTTCATGCAATTTTCAAATTGGACCCACACAAATTTTATGATTAATCTAACCGTACTATTTCCTCCTTGTAGGTTACATTTCATGCAATTTTCAAATTGGACCCACACAAATTTTATGATCAATCTAACCATACTATTTCTTCTCCACAACTGACAACAAAATCTCTCTATAATAACAAAATTAGTTAATGGAAAACCATAGCTACATACATCAACAATCGATCTGATATAAAACCATTCACTGTATCAAGTAAACAAAGGCCATGAATATCCAATAAATATCAAAAGTCATAAATATCAAATTTCCATAAACCCTAGTAGCATAAAGTTCTCTTCCCATTCACTAGAATCATTCTCTTTTATATCATCACAAGCCTAATCTCAACGCTGCCCACACGGTCAGCAACTAAGATACAATAATCATTAAACCTATTTTCCACTACAATAAAAAATGTTTTCCTCAATAAAACACTGCATAACATATCTCTCTGTAATATACTACATCAACACTTTAACTTTTAATGAAATACATAAGCTAGTTCAAACTCACATATCTTAGCATAATCATCAACCCTTCAACTCAATAAAATAAATTCCTTGTGACAATCAACATAAAAATTCATATTGTTTCTCATATTAACATATGAAGCCTCGAGAGATTGATAAAAATATCATAAATAGTCAGCTATACCAAGCTATATAAACTATGCTAGATAAAACCCATATACCGAGCTATAGGGTTAATTACAACAACAAATCACTTGATCCATGCTTCTCTCTGGCACTCACATTTTTTATTCCCCAAAATTTGTGCATATCCACTACTATAGGTTTATTTATTTTTTTATATGCATAGTTCCTCTTTCTCTATTTGCACATCACATATGCATTATCACCTCATACTCATAGGTCTCTCACCTTTGACTTTGAATCACAAAGCTCTATATGTGAAATGGTGTATACACTATCTTTATTTATAAAATAGTTATGAAGACTATGTGCATTATGTATAATCAGCTACAGGATATGTGATAATTACTCCAAACACATACTAACACTTTTCCATTGCACTGTGAATTGTCCCCTTTACTCCAAACTTTGAACATCACTACAACCATAAAATTCACTATTAAAAATATTCTTGAGTGTGCATATTGTCAAAATCAACAATCTATGCTACAAGATAATGCTCACACTAAACAACCTCCTCTTTTAATCGCTCCTATAAACGTTAACAAGAATACATGCCTCCATCATATCAACACCCATGCCAAAAAACATATAAGGAAACCACCCAAAAAAATAGGTGCAAGTGGTAGTGTAGTTAGATCAATCATTTGTACACTCAAAATGTTAGATAAAACCCTTTACTTATAGCTTGTGATGATTGACATAATGCCATTGGCCTAAAAATTACCATGGGAAAATTCAATGGGTTTACACATGGATTTCTCTTTCTTTGGACTGAATCAACCATAATGCCATGATCTCCTCAATCACGCTATCCATGGCTTGGAATATTATAATCATTTCCATTTGGAAAAAATCATTAAAGTTCATAAAATATTGAAGACTAAATCAAAACTAATTTTTGAACAAATCAAAGTGGACCAACGCATCCATCCATGAACCAAGTAATTAATGTCTCTCAATGATTTTGAAACAATTAAAACAAGAATCAAATTCTAGTAGCAAACAAATGATATCATAATGAATTTTTCTAGCAATCAAATTCCAGTACTATGGTGTTGTAACACTTAGAGAATTCAAATTTTCATTCCCATATCTTCTTCTGTTGCAAATCATTTCAATATTTTTTCACCTAAAACTGATACAACCATGATCTAGGTTGACATTAATGCCAACCAATCAATCAGTCAAAATTCCAGCAATCTCCTCCTTTGGTGTTGATGTCAACCTGCAACCTCATCCACCAACCTAATAATCTTCTCGACAAATTTCTTGAACATTATTCCATTTCCTCCTAGTGGTTGTGGCACTCTCCCCCATTGACATAAATGACAAATGGTGGATGAAATCATAGATTCTCCTGCTTTGATGCACAATGCTGTCATAATGAAGACAACAGAATTTAATCTCTCTTGATGAAGCTCCCCTTGCAAATGTAGTGGAGATACAATATGCTACAACCATCATACACCTTGGCCTTATTTCCATATGTAAGTGGTTGCAAAATGAAACTAAATGGCTAAATATTTGAATGAAAAGTGCATGTGTAGAAACAATTATGACATGATCATCCCATGCATACATATATTACTCTGCTATTAGCCAATTGGAGAAAACAATATAGTACAAAACTACCTCATTGAACACATACATTCTATAGAAAATCATGTAGATTCACAAGCTAATGAAATTTTCTAAAGAAAGAGACCAGAATCTACTTCTAGTCTTTACGATAGAAGCCCATAAACATTGAGAAAACAATAATCAATAGAGGAAGAGAATTGAAGGCACATAACACAATAAATATCCAGGGAAGGTCACTACTCAAAACCCCACTACCAGTTTTGTATTAATCTAGAAAATCAGGATGAAATTGCAATGTTTATTCTCTTAAGAACAATCCCAGCACTCAACAAATTCAATCTCCAACTCATAAGCAAGCTCAAGGCCAAAGCTTAGCCTCTTCACAAGCTCTCCAAGTCTCTATTCCAATGTGTAATTCCTATGGAGGATAGCTTGTATTTAAAGGGAAATAAGGCCTCTCAAAAATGTGAAATCCCTTAAGGATCAGTTCCTAAATGCATGCACTATCAGTGCAATTGAAAAAAATCTAAAACAAATAGTACATTGTCACTGCACTCTAGTCTCAACTGGGTCTTTCTCAGAATCAACATGCATCAGTTTCTGATGAGTAAATATTCCATTAACTAGAGTAGCACTGATGGATTTCATTAGTTTCATCACTGACTGTTAACTCACTATTAGTTCTCTCAATCAGTTCGAGAACTAATTTAACTAAATTGACTCATGAAACTGAGTTTTCTATTTTACAACTCACAATTAACTCACACTGGACTCCTACAAAGTAGGGAGAACATGCACATGACGACTGAAAGACTTCCAACTCCAATTTCCTAAGTTAAGTAAGTTTAATAGAATTAATTTAACTATTTAAGTTTTTATGAGAATAGAATTTGATTTTAATTCATAGTTTGGTTCAAGGACAAATTGAACTAGAATTTCTTCTTTCGATTTGTCAACACTCCCTCTCAACAAGAAAGGGATTGTCAACTACCCTGATCCTATATCTGTCAAACTCGAATTTACATATTGACGATGCCATTGTCAAAATGTCAGCATCTTTCTCCTTCATGGGAATGTAATCTAACAACATGATCTGGCTCAACACACAATCTCTGAGATGATGATATCGGATATGAATATGCTTGGACCAATCATGAAAAAATACATTTTCAGAGAGTTTGATAAAACTCTTACTATCACAATAAATAATTGTCGGATCCATATGGTGACCAAACAAACTAACCAGGATCTTCCTCATCTAGATAGCTATTGGGACAGGAAAAAGGGATGATTTCACTTCATTTAATGCTTCATTTATCATTCATCCTTATAATATTATCTTTGTTTATAGAATAAAAAGATGAAAGTATCAGTCAAAGTTGGAGGAAACTATTTGGTGATAGAATAGGCGAATTTAGTACGAAAAACTGATTCTTTACTCTATTTGTATGCAGAGATGGGATTGGGAAAAATTCGTTCATTTGGCAAGACAACACGATGCCATAATGGGAAAAAGCCACAATGTTTGGGGCAGACAAGGAAGCAGACGATCTGTTCGAATACTCCTATTTTATCATATGATCAGATTTTCTTCTATCCAAGTTTCGCTTTTATGTTATATAAGGTCGAAAGGCAACTAGATACCAATTCAGACTTTTAATGTGTAATTATTCCTTTTGAAGCAAAAACATTGTTAATTCAGTGACTCTGTCAGCTGTTACTTTGAAGTTAATGAAAGAAGGTTATGCTTGATACATCTACGCATTCTGATTTTTTATTAAGCAGAGGCTTCTCGTGACTCTGGGCCTAGTAACAAGAAGTTCCACTACTCCTTTTTGTTATAGTTTATATTCAACTTTTGTAATTGATTTAATATTTAGTTCTTTTATTTATCTTAAATATTTGTGACATTGATTTATACCGATGTGCACTTAGATTTATATTGAAGTTGTGAGATAGACTTAAGTAGCACCTTGATTAGAATGAGTGAATACATGTTTGATTGCTATTCAACTTGAATAGATGTTATCAAAGATCTTGAGAGACAAGATTGAGTAACTTCTACAAATTGCAATATAGAATGTTTACCATTTAGGAATCTTTTACAGTTGTTGTTGTTCACTTACTGATTTTTGTTCATTTATTATTGTTGTTCGATTGAGTAATGTATATTGACTTGGGTTGTTATAGATTTGTAGTGTTGTTTGATAATCACAGTTCCTTTACTTGATTAAAAGTGATTGGTCTCAAGCTTATTTGAATAATTCTAAGTGTAATTCTCATTTGCATTCCATTCCAATTGGTTTTGGAACAAGTTATATAGAATTAGATAGGGTGTTCCGAGCATTCCTTTCATAAATATTTTTTTTGTAGAGTTTTTTGAACTGAATTGAAGAATTAACCTTTTTATTGATTGCAATGATTCATCATTAGATAACCTCTAGCTTCACTACACATACTCTGTTGGTACTCTTGAAATATAAAGACTTACCTTGGGTTGACAACTAATGTAGGGCTTAAGATCACTTGTAAAAAGACATCTTAGTGAGCCAACATTTTGGTGCCATTGCCGGGGAGAGTGTTTAAAGTGTTTGATTCTATTTATTTGTTGTAGGAGAACTGGGTTTTAAAAATGGAAGGCAAGAACCTGCATACCTAGCAAGTACAGTGCTTGCTTATCTGCCTGCTTTACATTAAAATATTATGAATGACTAGAAATAAAAAGATAAAGAAAGAATAGAATCCTCTACCAAAACCCACAAAACCCAAAGGATCAGTGAACCTTGGGAGAACAACCTTTATAGATGAAATCATAATAAGAGAAGTGTCTCAAGCATCAGTAGGATTCCAGGCTATACCTGGAAAAAGTTCTACTACTATCCCTCAAGTAGCAGGCTCACCATATGCAGCTCATGCTGAGATTCAAAGCTAGGTAGGAGGATCACAACAAAGTTTTCAAGCTACAATGATCCTACCCTCTGATCCTCTACAAGAGGGAAAATCCTGTAATTTATGAGAAGGAAAAGAAAAAACTAGTGGGGCTACTAAATCAGAACCACAGCTGTCTGAACAAGGATCTCTTGAGATTCTAGACCTAGGGAGTGTTGTAAAGCCAGCTTGGGTTGCTAACTCTCTATTTATTGATAAATAACCGCTTGAAATCCCTAAGGATTATTGGCATACCTTTTATCAAATGGCATAACAAACACCCCAAGGTCAAAACTTGACATTAGAATACCCCATAGTTGACCAGGTGGCCAATGCCCCTATGAAGGCTATTCCTCTGTAGAACATCCAAACCTTCCATGGGATGATAACAAAGGATCCTAATGCTTTCCTATTTGGGTTTGATGTCCTCTGTAGAGGGTATGACTATACCACTGACCCCCAAAAACTAAAATTATTCCCTTCCACTTTGAAAGGGGTAGCCTTAAGATGGAAAATGGGTTTTGGTGGGCAAACCATTAATTCTTGGGATGAAATGAAAACCTCCTTCCCTAAAAGATATCAGGACTTTCATAAAACTAGGGAACTGAAAGATGAGATTTCCAAGATGACTGCAAAAGATAACGATGCAGTAGAAGAATATGTAGAATGATTTAATTATAATTTGTAGAGATCTCCACACACTACCCTACCAAAGAAGTCCTAAGAGCTATATTGATTAAAGGAATGAAAGACGAATGGGTAGAAACTCTAAACATAATGGGAAAAAGGGATATTTCTGAGGAATATTATGATGAAATCATTCGTTTGTGGATCAGGTGTTCATGAGGAAGCACACATACAGGAGAAGCTAACCGAGATCGAATGAGAAGAGGAAGAAAACCACATAGTAGAGGTATAACACAGATGGAGATCGACAGCCTCCTGGAAGGTTTTAAGACAGATATCCTAGGCACTCTTACAACACAGCTAGACATTATACAAGCCAAGCAAAAGCAGTATTTAGCAAAAAAAAAATTGGCCATCTTTTTCCCACATTGTTGAAAGAAGCATAGCTAACGGGAATGCCCGTTAGACATGGTTCAGACATGTGCCATTTTTACTAAAGATCATGACAGTGAATAGTGCCCATGATTACCTAGGTTGAAAGAAGTATTCAAAGAAGTAGAGGAGGAAACAAAACCAATATATTTGATGAACCAACGTCGACAATGGCAAGATAAACTTATAGGTATGTCATAAGATGCATCCCAATTTTTTCCTTAATCGCAGTTTCATAAACAAAAGAACCTTGGGTAGCCTGGCAAGGCCAGTCACGCTATCAAAACTAGCAAAGTCCTCCATTCCCTATGACTTCCTGGTTAGCAAAATATTTTCTAGTAAATGGCTGGCCAAATTCTCCTTTTACTCCTATATGGCAAGACAATCCTTATCAATCCCAGTGGCATGCCTCTACCTCTCAAAATCTGAATTGGTCTACAAAATCGGAATGACCTTCAGGGATATCTAATGTACCTATGGGGGTAGGCCCCGAGCCTCAAACCACGTTGTCAACTCCTTATACATTACAAAATAATTCTCAACCTCTTCTGCGGCAACAGTTAGCAGCTCAATCGAACCCGAATCCTAATAATATGCCAGTCCATTTGGTACATATTATTCAAAATCCAGGATATGAGATTGAGCAGAAGGAATGTAATGAGATCAGATTGAGGCCAGGTCGTGTCATTACCCCTGAGGAAAATAGGGACAAAACTTCAATTGAAAGTGTAACTCCACCTATACATATTCAATTACATGTACATGTTCCACCACTTGTAAATAATATTGAAGCAAAGCAAGGGGAATAAACAAATCAACATGATGACCTTGAAAAAATTATAGTCACTTCTCCTTCGTTCCCTAGAAGGCTAGTGATACCTAAACCAATCACTTATCCTGATTTCGATCTTTTAGGGGAACTAAAAAATTTGTATATTAAGATTCCTGTCCTCTAGACTATTCAAGGCATTCCCATCTATGCCAAAACCAATAAAAAACTATGTGTAAAAAGGTCTACAAGGAAGGTAAAAATCTCACCCACTATTCATGTTGTAGGAACCTTAATGGATCTATTCCTGGGAGAGGAAACTTCAATAAAGCATGAAGATCCTGGAAACCCCATAGTAACAGTTCAGATATATGGCTGCTCTTTTCCAACTACACTAGTTGATCTAGGAGCTGCCATTCACATATTAACAACATAAACTTTTCAAGCACTTGGTATTACAACCTTAGAACCGACTACCACTTTATTAGAACTTCCTGACTGGTCAGTGGTAAGACCAGAAGGGATTTTACAAGATATTATAATTTCTATTGACTCATGGGAGTATCCAATAGATTTCCTAGTTATAAACCTAAGGAGTAGGTTGGATGGGCATCCTTTGATTCTCGTTCAACCTTAGCTGGCAATAGCTGATGCATATATTAGCTGTCGAGAAGGTAGCATGACTATCACAAACGGAGATGCTATAAAAAATCTAGCGTTATACCCTCCTATCAGGCCAAGTTTTCCCATTGTAAAAATATGTAAGTTACCACCAACATACCTGGAAGATAGCATTTGTTCACCACTCACAGTATCGGAAGCACTAGAATTTTAAAATCAAAGTGAAGATGACATTTTCAATGAATTTATAAATCATCCAACCAATGTGAAGTGTCAGATGTTGAGAGAAATTCTTGATAATGAAGCCATGGAAGATCCCTTGAAGGATACACACAACCAGTATATTCAAACATCTGTTGTTCAGAACAAAAAACCATTTGAGATCGAACCAGGTAAAGTTTTAAATATCAATGCTAACCTGGAGAGAGAACAACATAAAAATTTTATCCAGGTATTGCAGAAAAATAAAGGGGCTTTAGCCTGGGATTATCCTGATATGAAAGGGATAGATCCACAGTTATATGCACACCACATTTATACAGAGAAGGATGCATGACCCGTCCGACAACCTCAACGGAGGTTGAACCCTCACCTCAAGGATATCGTGAAAGAGGAATTACAGAAGCTACTTGATGTAAACTTTATTTATGTTATCTCAGACAGTAAATGGGTCTCTCATTGGTGGTCATCCCCAAGAAAAAAGGGAAGTGGCATATTTTTGTAGACTATCGACAGCTAAATAAGGCAACAAAGAAATATCACTTTCCCCTCCCATTCATTGATTAGGTCCTCAATACATTGGAAGGGAATCAGTTCTTCTCCTTTCTAGATGGCTTTAGTGGGTACAATCAAATTCAGACTGTCCCTAAAGACCAAGAAAAAACTACCTTCACCTGTCCCTCGGTAGCCATGGATTATGTGACAAAATGGGTGGAAACAGTAGATTTACCAAGAGCCACAGAGGAAGCAGTGTTATAGACATTTTGTGGCACTACAACCCCAATCATACATGTCCATAAACCAAGGGCTCCTAAGTCCCTAAAAGTGTTTCTTCACACCCTAAAGGAACAAGGTCAGCTGATTACATCATCTCCCAGAAGTTCTCCATGGAAAACTTCTCAGAACTGATCAAAACTGGACCATACAAACTGCCCAGTGCAGAGGGTGCAATGCATCCCACCTCCTCAATGTAAAAGGTGTGATGCATACTGAAAATCCCTTCTATAGGGTGCAATGGGTGAGAGTAGACAAATGGCAGAGACAGTTTGCAAGGTGGATGATCATGGAATCTTCCAGAAACTTCTCCTGTGACACTTGCCTCTCTGAATTCACCCAAGGATGAGGAAGATATCATCAATCTCCAAGTGGAATCAAGAACTATCAGAGGGAGGACAGTAATCAAAATCCCACAAGCTGACTCACCCCCCTACAATCATCTATATATGGATCCCTCATCACAGAGATCCAGGGGATGGAATCTTGTATCTTGTAAGGAAGTGTTGTTGGTTTCTTGGTGCAACATCATAGTGTTGGGTGATCTAAGCTGTTCATGAGGTGAAGAAGGGCTTTCATGCTGAGAGGATGATGCTGGGTCAGAACAATTGGTTGTAATCCTCTTTTCTATTCTTGATATTAATAAAACTATTCAAGTTTTCCTCCACATTCTTGTATGTTTGATGATATATGCATTTGTGTGGTCAATATATATCTGGTCCTGTATTGTTTATGATTGTAGATCTCTGTTCTTCGATAGTGTTATGCTGCTTTGATCCCACAGGTGCTCTTTGAAGCTGGGTAGACAAAGGAGGAGTGCAAAAGATCTATTAGAAAGGAGAGGAACCAAGAAAGGAACCAAGCGCAAGACTGAGGTTGGTGTCCTTTGTTCCCCTCTTATCTACTTCTCATAAAGGAAAGCAAAAGTAGTTTTAGTTAGTTTGTTTCTAAGATAGCTACCAGTCTTAGTGGGACTAGTAGCTCCAAGCGGACACTAGATTTCCTGATAAAAAAATGGCAACTCCACTGGGGATCAAATAGATTGTTTTCTTGTCTATATTTGTTTGTTTTTTAAACTTACAGATGGAGCCTGAAGTCAAGCCAGCTAGCCTTTGAACTGCATTTTCTATGCAAGTGAAAAGTAGATCAATGCTGCTTTAGTCTATCTTCGGGTTTTGTTTATAAACTGAACAATTGATTTACAAACATTCTAACTACCCTAGTGGTGGCTCTAGTAACCTCTTTAGACCAACCCCTATGATTTATATTTACTTAACATCGCTTACTCGGCCTAAATCCCTGAACTGAGCTGCAAACTTTGACCAAGAACCAGGTTGAAGTCTCGTCCCTCTGTCAAAACGTATTCCACAGTTTTGCAATTCGTTTAATAATCCCTCTGTCTAGGTTTCCAGAGTAGTCTCTTTTGTTCCTTTTCAGACTCCTTAAAGGAAAAGGTCCATATGATCACTTGTCACTTCAGGCTCATTAAAAATCGAAGGCGACCAGAGTCATCTTTTATTTTTTCTCGAATCTTAAAAATTGAAAAAAAAGTTGTGTCAAAGCGTCTAAAATTTATTTTAATCAGAATAATATCACTATTCCCGCATTGGTCTTTAGGTTGAGAAAATGGAGTCTACCAATGAAGGGTTTCCCCTTGGAGGAAATCCTAGTCCTTTCTCCTCTTGGGGAGATGTTGGTGCACCTCATATGGCCACATTGTCACTTCCAGGATTGACGATTGGCTTGCCAATATGGCTCTTCTCTACGTCTGTCATTTAGAACACCATGATTCCTAAGCAATCAAGGCAGCAACTAGATGATACTAGGGTTACCCCCCAACCTTCTATTTCATCTATTTCTCCCTCTCCTCCTTCCTCTTTTCTTGATGAAGCTGGTAAAGATGAAAATCAAGTAACTAAGAAGGAAAAGAAGGGGAAGGAGAAGAAAGAAAAGAAGAAGAAGGAGCCAAAGGCAAAAAGGGACAACCGTGCATTGTCTAGCGAAAATCCACACACTGCACCATCCAAGCCTAAATCTCCATGTGTCATTTGCAAGGGAGACCACTATCATCGAGATTGTCCTTGTATCCCTCGGATCTTAAGGGACTGGTCTCCTCATTTGCACAATATGGTGTCATCAACCTCTGATTGTGTTGAAAGTACACCATCAACTAGTGAAAGTGAAGTATCTAGACAGAAAATGAAATGTAAGTTTCCTTGTAAACTGTGTGAAGGTGATCACGTCATCCATCGTTGTCACTTCCTAGATGAAGCTAAAAGAGTTTTTTATAACCATCCTGCTTCACTGCTACAACTTCCTCTTGGATATAAGAAACTCTTGCTGAGTCCATCACTGGTTGAAAATCCAACTGACACGCCATTGTGGTCAGTCGAAGCGTCTACCATTGAAGATAAACCCTCTGAATCCACACCAAAGAAAATTCAAAAGGTCGAAGTGGCAGTTGACCCAGTATTGCCTTCAAAGGGTCCATATTTAGATGATACAATCATCCAAGACAATGAGAATGACACCGTTCAAATTCTTTTCGTAAACACAGACTCCGATGAACATGAGAGAAATCTACCCATTCCTTTACCACATGAAGGAAGTTCGTCAGAGTCATATCCAGTCGTCTATTCAGTCCCTCCTCCAAGCAACCTAGTCATTTCCTTCGATTGGAATCTACTAGATAGGCCCCGTCTACTGGCTAATGTTCCATTCCAAATCATTGTACAAGGTTACAGAATGGTCATGGTTGGTACCATCATAGATGAAGGGGCTTCTGTGAGTATCCTTTCCTCAACTGCTTGGAAAGAACTTGGTTCACCATCGCTTATGCCTGAAATAAGAAAGCATGGGAGCCATTGTCTCCTCACTCTTTAGAGTAATGTGTTTTCAGCATGAAGGTTGAGTGGTCCAGCACATAGAGCAACTTTTTTTCCCTGGCTCACACATAGATAATAGTCAAATGCCATCCCTAAATGGTCTTTTCACACAAGGAATGTCTCATCAATCTGTAGTCTGTCCACCAAAAAACGTGAGTAATTCGAGAGGACATGACTAAAACCCAGGGGGCATGCACCTTGGCCAGTTCTGACAGGAAAACTCTAGGCATAGAGTAGGTTTCTACAAAGGATATATGACTAGTCCAATACCCATCTACATAGGAAGAGGGAATTATACCGGAATAAGATACCTCCATTAGAAGGTAGGCTTTTCCCAATAGAACAAATGTTTTGTCTGAAAATTGAGAGGTAATCTAGAAACTTTACTTCGCTATGCCTGGGGGCATGCAAACCTTTTTGCGAGCAAGTGAAAAATGAGCAACGTAACGTTAACTATATTTCTGATAGCTTCAACTACTTAAGTTGGGTGAGTGGTCAAATCCACCGTTCGCCTTCGCAGGGGCCAAATGGGACTGACGAAGTAAAGGGAAAATTTTCCTACCTGATCTTAATAGTTAACTAACCCCTAGGACAATAGTTGGTCGTTCCTAGCTTGCATGTGGAAGGATATGGAGAAAAGCTTCGAAAGGCGCAAGCTCCATAAAAAATGGAATCTATCGATGAGATGTCCTTATTATATGACTGGCATGAGTAGTTTTTATGTGAAGTTCAAGGTCGTAAAAAATTAAACCTAAGCAATGAGGAAATGTTTCCCCTAGAGTTTAAGCTCATTAAAAAATGAACCAATTTCCGGTAAATAACCATTGTGAATGCATTATCATCAGCTTTTGAACCTTGGTCATGTTCTCGTCATCACCTCCACTCCATTTTAGCCGATCATACACCTCCATTTGACTGTTTACCCTTTTTAGGAACATCTGCGACGAGTGATTCTATTAGCCATGCTTGTGACACTACCATTATTGGAAAATTCCAAACCTTACCTAGAACCAGCTACTACCCAAAATTATCACTCGTTCCTCAAAAAATGGGTCTCCTTTAAGCTCTTTTCACCCAACTCATAAAAAATGAAAAGATTGCTGAGCGTTTGCCCTCTCCAGCTCATTAAAGTTATCGGGAGTGTTATCCCTCCTCTAGATTTTAATCTTTTTGGACCTGAGGGATTATTACACAAAAAGATTGAGCACTTGTCTTGTTCGGCTTGTTAAAACTATCGAAAATTCATCCCTTTTGTATTGTTTTATACTTTTTCAGACTTAAGGGATAATATGACAAAAAAGGATTATTGGAGTTTCCTTTCCGTCCCTTTTCAGACTCTCTAAAATTGAAGAAGGACCAAGTTATCATTGTCGTTAAACTCGTTAAAATCAATAGCGACAAACTTGTCCAAATGGACGAGAACGAGTTTAATTGTCTTTAAGCTTGTTAAAACATAGCGACGGGTTCACCCGAAGGGCGAATTATAGAACGAGCATATGTTCTCCTCCTCAAGATTGATAAAAGATAAAGAGGTACTAGTCAGCAGTGACTGGGGAAAATTGGGAAGAAAACTTGAAGAAACCTTATTGGTAGCAAGTTTCTCTTGAATATGACATTTTCAATCCATGTTCGAGTCAGGTTGGCTTATTCCATTCCCCAGCCATATCACCATTGGTCCATTGTAACATCCATATTTGGGGTTATCGCTACCAATCCATTTCAGTGTCACCGTCATGTTCAAGAGAAATCACTCAGAGAATTCACCTATGTCTCATCCATTGCAGTACATTCACACTCCATTCTTTCATGACCACCACCCTGAACCCTGTATCATCAGATCGTTTTCACCTCCAAAATCATTTGCTCCGTTCCATGTCATAGACGTGGGATTCATTAAGTCCCTCCTATGATGGGTCGCTTCTTGTCGACATCAGCTCATTATCCAAGAAGTAGACCTAGGAACAACCCTTTCAGTACTTTGAAGCTTGCATGCCTCAATGGCAAGTTTCTCACTTTCAGTGACAGGTTTACGTTAATGGCCTTCAACTGAGATATTTTGCGTGGTGTTCAATGCCAAGTCCCATTTTCACACCATGCAAATTGTACTATAGTACCTCGAGGGTCATCATCATTATCGGTGGTTCCTCTCGCGCCTGTTAATAGCTTACATTATTGGCTGGTAATCAGGTGATGTGTTTCCATGTTCAACTCCAGAACATCTTTCACATGGATCGACTTGTACCCCTAGTGAAGATTGAACGAGTTGGAAGACCCCGGATCTAGTTTCATCCATCTGGGCTGTGATATATTTAGGAATATAAAGACATCAAATGTACATCATTGTCGAACATATTATCATCCAAATCAAAGGATGATGACTCCGTTCGAATCATCAGTCTGCTACACAGACGGTTGTCTATCTTATGTACATGAAAATGAATTTATAAATCTATGCATGGAAATGCCCGACTCAGCTAGCTCATGAAAAATATTATGAAGATAATGTATTGTATTGTATCTTATTACAGGTCGCCTTCCAGCTCGAAAAAACTTCGGATCCTCATGATAAAGCATTTCACCCGACATCAAAAGATTAACGACCTCATGCTTTAGAGGGCAGCTGTTATAGACATTTTTGGGCACTGCAACCCCAATCATACATGTCAATAAAACAAGGGCTCCTAAGTCCCTAAAAGTGTTGCTTCACACCCTAAAGGAACAAGGTCAAATGATTACATCATCTCCCTGAGGTTCTCCATGGAAAACTGCTCAGAACTGGTCAAAACTGGACCATACAGACTGCCCAGTGTAGAGGGTGCGATGCATCGCACCCACTCAATATAAAAGGTGCGATGCATACTGAAAATCCCTTCTATAGGGTGTGATGGGTGAGAGTAGACAAATGGCAGAGATATTTTTCAAGGTGGATGATCATGGAATCTTCCAGAAACTTCTCCTGTGACACTTACCTCTCCGAATTCGCCGAGGGATGAGTAAGAGATCATCAATCTCCAAGCGGAATCAAGAGCTATCAGAGAGATGATAGTAATCAAAATCCCAGAATCTAACTCAGCCCCCTACAATCATCTATATCTGGATCCCTCATCAAATAGATCCAGGGGCTGGAATCTTGTATCTTGTAAGGAAGTGTTGTTGGTTTCCTGGTGCAACATCATAATGTTGGGTGATCTAAGTTGTTCATGAGGTGAAGAAGGGCTTTCATGCTGAGAGGATGATGCTGGGTCAAAACAATTGGTTGTAATCCTCTTTGCTATTCTTCATATTAATAAAGCTATTCAAGTTTTCCTCCACATTCTTGTATATTTGATGATATATGCATTTATGTGGTCAATATATATTTGGTACTGTATTTTTTATGATTGTAGATCTTTGTTCTTCGATAGTATTATGCTGCTTTGATCCCATAAGTGCTCTTTGAAGCTGGGTAGATGAAGGAGGAGTGGCAAAGATCTATCAGAAAGGAGAGGAACCAAGCTAGGAACCAAGCGCAAGACTGATGTTGGTGTCCTTTGTTCCCCTCTTATCTACTTCTCATAAAGGAAAGCAAAAGTAGTTTTAGTTTGTTTTTTTCTAAGATAGCTACCAGTCTTAGTGGGACTAGCAGCTCCTAGTGGACACTAGATTTCCCGATAACAAGCAGTGATTAACTTCTCTTTTAGGCTATTTGTGCAATATGGATTACCGCGAGAAGTGATCATAGATGGGGTAAAGCAATTCATAGGGAACAAGATTATTGCCACCCTCAGAAACCATTATATCATGCACATGATCACTTCTCCGTATCACCTACAGGCAAACGGGTAGGTAGAAAGCACCAACAAGGTTATAAAAGCAATTTTGACCAAGACAGTCTCAACGCACCAACGAGATTGGACTACTAGACTGCTAGAGGCCTTGTGGGCCTATTGTACAACTTAGAGGAATACTACTGGATGCTCTCCCTACCAGCTTGTGTTTGGTAAAGAACGAATGTTTGTAATTGAATTTGAAATAAAGACTATATGGATGGCCCATGAAGTGGGTTTGGATTTAATAGAAACTCAAACCAAGCATCTTCCGCAGATTAACAAACTAGATGAAGCTCGATTGCTTGCTTTGAAATGAGCTGCAATAATACAACAACAAAGGGAAAAATGGTGTGACAACCTTATCAAGAAGAAAACATTTGAAAAAAGGGATTGGGCACTTTTTTATGATTCCAGGTTCCAGGACTTCCAAGGAAAGTTGCAAACAAGATGGCTCAGCCCTTATCAGATTCAAGAAGTACATAACAATGGTGGTCTTACCTTGACTACCATAGATGGATCTGACCATTCCTTGAAGGTAAACGGGAATCGAGTGTGCCTCTATCATCAACTTCTTACCAAAGAATATTTCTGCAAGCATGTACGCGAGGATCCTTCCATGCAAATTCTAGTTGCAGGGAACGATAACCCATCAACATTTTCTTTAAAAAATTGAAATTTCTTGAAAAATTGTAAATAATGTACATACCTTTGTAGGCATTACCATGTAAATATGGATTTTCTTTTTATTTATTTTGATTTTGTTGTTCAACAATTGAATACCTTCCATTCAATTGATTAAACACCACATCTAATTTTCTTCTGTAACTCACTATTCAAACAATTGAACAACACAGTTTTACTTTTTCGTATTTTGTTGTTCGGAACACTTTTCCATTCAATTAATTGAACAAAACATTTTTCTTTGTTGTTTTCGCTATTCATACAATTGAATGTTTGTCATTGAATTGATTGAACAACACATTTTTTTCTTTTTCATTTTTTGCTGTTCAAACAAGCGAACATTTGTCGTTCAATTCATTGAACAACATAGTTTTATTTTTCTTTTCCTGTTGTTCAAATCATTGAATGACTGACATTCAGTTGATTGAACAACACATTTTTCTTTTTTGTTTTTCACTGTTCAAACAAGTGAATGTTTGTCGCTCAATTGATTGAACAACACATTTTTCTTTGTTGTTTTTGCTGTTCAAATAATTGAATGTTCATCGTTAAATTGATTGAACAACACATTTTTTGTTTTTTTGTTTTTCGCTGTTCAAACAAGTGAACATTTGTCATTCAATTGGTTGAACAACATATTTTTCTTTTCATGTTTCATTGTTCAAATAGTTGAACAATTTCCATTCAATTTATTGAATAACACATTTTCCTTTGCGTTCTCACCACTGTCGTTCAATTGATTGAATGACACATTTTCCGTTCATTGGTTTTCGTTGTTCAAGTTATTGGGAAATTGTCATTCACTTGATTGAATAACACCATTTTTTTTATTTGTTTTTGCTGTTCAAACTATTGAATCGGTGCCATTCAATTGATTGTACAACATATTTTTTCTCAATTCTTTTTGCTATTCAAACTATTAAACGCTTGGTGTTCAATTGATTGAACAATGCATTTTTCCTTATTTGTTTTTAATGTTCAAACCAGTGAATGAATACCATTCAATTTATTGACCAACAAATTTCATTTTTATTTCGAATCCATTGTTTGAACAACTAGACGACTGTTTCTCAATAAATTAAACAAAACCTTGTTTTTTATTTTTATTTTTTTATTTTTATTTTGTTGATTGAACCTCCCTTTTACGAGCTAAATTTTGGATTTTTCTCATCTTTCTCTTGATCGTCATACCATGATCTTCTTCTTTTGTATTGCAAATAAGCACCATGTGAATTTGTGCCTCTTCTAAAGATAAATGGTAATAACAATGTCATTATAACTTCTAAAACCCTTTTGTTGGTTATCTTTATTCATCAAGCTAATATCTTGTATCTTTATAATGGTTGTTCGAACATCTTTTCTTTTGGACACATCATGAAATGATTCATTACCATTAATCCATGTTGGCTTATGTTTATACCTCCAAATGGATAAAATTCATCAACATAATGTTAAAGGATAAGAGTATATTGCTTCCATTGGCATCTTCTTCTTACACCATCCTTGAATCTTAAGGAGCAAATGAGCCTCCCTTTTTTACAATAAAAATTGCAAAAGCAAAATAAAATAGAGAAATTCTTAAAACATTGTCCAAAGAGGTCTTTGGATAGGGGGTCTCATCACGAGCAAGCCTACCATGATCATAAGAATGTAATAGGTGACATTCCAATTTGGTTACCAAATCAAGGTAATGATCTTCATGATAGTTAATTTATCAGAAGAACAGGGGGTCTCATCACGAGCCAGCCTGATCATCTCTATTACAACCTAGTGAGTGGAACTATGGTTATCTGGTCACCATGCTAGCATAGTGGTCTCTTTGTGACAAAAGAAAGAAAAAAATTAATACTATAAAAAGGACTCTAGCTCATTTAAAAGGGTTAAAAAGCAACCCTGCCAAGGCTATGAATGCTTGCTGGCAGCAGTGGCTCTGCTATGGTATTGAAGTATTGTCTTATATTGACTTATAACATCTACCTATTATCACCTATGACTCTATTTCTAGCAAAAATTTCCGTTTGATAGAAATTTTACAAGTTGCATAGCATGGTAATTTTTATTTTTATTTATCATATTCTATATGTTCACACATTAAATGACAATCATTAAACATAAACCATGGATTATGCTAATGTGATTAATTCTACTCATGGTAAAATCTTTGACATAATGACTTGATATTTCTTTTTTTATTTCTTGTTCTGGCCAATTCACGTCTGATGGCACATGTCACTTAAATGCTTTATTGATTTGCATGTTGTTCCTTTTACATTGGTTTCCAACATTTATTTCGCATTAGTTTATTTGCCTGTTTTCCACGTGCTGAAAGGACGTGGATCCCCTTTTATTGTCAGAGGGCGGGGGGGGGATGGCATGTGTATGGATGGCACACATTCTAGTTATGGACAAATGTGTAACAATCATTTGGATGATCTTCGGAGTACGAATTGCATGATGTGCAAGAATGTGAAATAATTAGCAGAAAATTTTGATTGGTCAAAGAATGGAAACCATTATGGCGGGCATGCACATATGTGATTTTGTGTTAAGTATGGCTGTCAGGATGGACGATTTAACTAAAAACGATAATACTTATCTAAGTAATGTCATTTCCTTTATAGTTTCTATGATATACATTGTTGTTGTGTTGCATTACAGGGGTAAAACGCAGTTTTATATAGAGGAACCAGAATCAATTGCAGCAACTATGGGCGGAAGAGAAATTCAGAGTGAACCTCCAGTACTGGTGGTGTTGGATCAAGCCTGCGAAATCCTTGAATGCACTGGTTGATTGTAGTACTTAAACAGATTGCAGGGATTCCATGACAAGCTAACACTGGAATTTCTACAAAATTTGCACAATGGTAGTAAAGTGGTTAAAGGCATAAGTATGGTAGTTTTAGAAGAATTCCTGGCCAAAGTCACTTGACTTCCAGCGGAAGGGGTGAAATGGGTAGACAAATGTGTCCTTTTATACAATGCAATTGATGCCCTCCAGCATGCAAGTGAGCGGTCGGTGTGAACAGGAAAAGGAATTCATCCTTCAGCGTTGCAGCAACCATGACAAGGGTTGGTGGTCATCATTCGAAGATATATTACCCACAACGACTGGGATGATGTGGTAAAGCCTTGAAAACTAAAACTCCTAGCCATTTTAAAAGAAATAATTTCAGTTAATCTACCATTTTATTTAAATTCCCTGTTACAAGATGTTACCCGACAGATAAGGACAACCAAAGACCCATATAGTGTAGTCAACCATCATGGGCTAATTAAGTTAATCATCACAAATAGATTAACAAAACAACAATTAAAATGGGACAACATCATAAATCCTACCTTGGCTCCACCCCTAGGAAATGAAGAAATAGAGTAATAAGCGCCAATAACCCTAGGCCGAAATAAAACGTTAAAACGAAAGAGCCCCGCTGCACCCCTAGAATCAGCTAAGCGTAGATGCTCAGTGAGAGTAAAAGCATGGCGATGAATTCCAATCCAAGGAAAAGAAGCTGGAATATCCCACACACCTCCTATTAGTGCTCAAGGCCCTTCTTTGCAAGCTTGTGAGGAGGAAGTGGAAAGGGTTTTGGGAAGCATGGGAATGTTTACCAAAGGCATGGAATAGCCAGGGAACACTGAAGAACATAACTGTACCGCCACATGAAAAAACCCAACCATGCACTGATGCCATGGAGGAGTAGAGAGAGTTAATTCCTGATATGGAAACACCCCTCAAAGCTGAGGGACACGAAGAAAGGACTAGCAGAAAGGAAACTCAAGATGTAGGCACCAGTCCAGTGGTCTCTGTAGTAGAAAGAAACCCTGAAGGTGAAAACTTGAAGGATGCCAATCAACCAAATGATATTCCATTTTCAAAGTCCATTGTGGATGAGGCCTATCAAGAAAAGGACCGCGTGAGTGATGATTGTTCAGGACATACCATTTCATTGGGATCTCCTAAACACGAAATAAATAATAATTATGAGTTTGAAGGAGAAATCCCACCAAAAAACATAGTTCCAATTGGGAACATTCTTGATGATAACACAGTGCAGCTTGTACAGGTAGCAAAAAGTAACAAAGCCCTAGATGGAGAACTATAGTAGAAGACCACTACAAACATAAGCTTAAAAACGTGTGCAAAAAATATAGAAATAAAAAGCAAGTAAACGGGTATTTGAAACACTGGCTAAAAGAAGAAACTAGAACAAGGAAATTGAAAGCAGAAATGGAGAATGCAGGGATGCAAAAAAAACAATGTTCTGCGAAGGATGCTGAGACTCAAACATAATTTATTAAGGGTTGCCCAAAAGAAACCTATACTCAACCGATTACCAAAGAAGATATTGCCATACAAACCAAGGATCCCTATATCTTTTCAGAGGCAACTCAAGCAGCCTACCCCACTACAGGCACTACTGTCTAGATTGATATTGAAGATAATGTTGAAGTTGTAATTCCGGAAGTAGCTGAAGCTGCTATGTAAACTGACACTAAGAAGACCCAAGATTTAGAAGTCCAAACAGATGAAACACCTCTTTACACCCCCTTGGTTAGAGAAGTCATTATTAGAAAATTAGAGAATGAGCTTTTAACAGTTCACCAAGAGCTAGCTGAGCACAAGGAAAAGGTGGTCCCTTTTCATGAACACCAAGGTCTAAAGAAGAAGTTCAAGGCACTTACCAGGATGGAAGATGAGACTTTTTCTCAATACAAGGTTGAGGAAAAGAATATTGAAAATTTAAACGGTCAATTGCTAAAAGCCAGAGAAAAAATGGAGACTATTTGTTCTCTCTATTCAAACACTCTATTTGTGGAGCTCCTGCCACTAATTATGCTTTATTTCTTATGGAGAGATATCTCCTGTTAAAAGATAAGGCTGTTAAGGCTGGTAAAACAATAGAAATTAACACCACTCCTAATTTTATTAAGTGTTTAAGAGAACATGATGAGAAGGTTCAACACCTCCTTTGTGAGCTCTATATGCATAATTTGTTTTAGAGGATGACAAGGATAGCCACTCTCTCCCTTTTGTAGGGGACATTCAATTTCAGGCATTCCTTTCCTTTGCTCCTAATACTCTAAAATGGGCCAAGGCTTACAACACATTCAAATGGTGTGAGTATGGAATTGACCTATGGGTTAGAGGAGAACCTACACAGCCACTACTCCTATCTATCCAGCATATGCAACTTATGAAGAAAAACAATGTCATAGGAAAATTGGGGCGAATCCATAATGATATCATTCAGGCTGGAAAGGAATACTTTGAGGATATTAAAGAATAAGTCTTAGATGCATCAAAGCAAAGATGGGAAGTTTCCTGTAACACTGTGAGGGGTCGAGAGCTGTTCGGATATCGTAACTTCCAAGTTGCCTCTTCCCTTTTTTTCAAATATAACAATATGATTTTAACAATGGGACCGGACTTGGTATGATGCCGCTACATAACACCAATCATATGGTACCCTCCTGATCAATACCATAGTGATTATAACATAAAATATCATGAGGTAACCAGGATTTCACTGTCCTCGAGCAAAAAAAATGGTTTTAGGAATTACTGGGAAGAAGTATACCCTCCTTATTCCCTCATGCAGTTGCATCTGAACTATACTCTTGCATGAGGACGTGCAACAAGGTAAGCTGGGGAGTATGTTGGGACAGGAAAAAGATATGATTTATCTTCATTTAATGCTTCATTTATCATTCATCCTTATAAGATTATCTATGTATATAGAATAAAATGTGGAAAATATCAGTCAAAGTTGGAAGAAACTATTTGGTGATAGAACAGGCAAATTTAGTAGGAAAAACCAATTCTTTTCTATCTTTTTATGCAGAGATACGATTGGGAAAAATCTATTTTGTTGGCAGGATAGCATGAGGCCATAAAGGGGAAAAGCCACGTCGTCTAAGGTAGACAAGGAAGCAGAAGATCAGTTCAAATACTCTTGTTTTATCATATGATCAGATTTTATATTGTGAAATCCTCAAGATCTCCTGATTGTGAGGATTCGCTTCTATCCAAGTTTCTCTTTTATGTTATATAAGGCTAAAAGGAAAGTATATACTAGTTCAGACTTTTAATGTGTAATTATTCTTTTTGAAGAAAAAACGTTGTTAATTCAGAGACTCTGTCAGCTGTTACGTTGAAGTTAATGAAAAAGGTTGCACTTGATACATCTCTATATTTTGAGTTTTTATTAAGTAGAGGATTTTGGCGACTCTAGGCCCAGTCACAAGAATTTTTGCTGCTCTTTTGTGTTGTAGTTTATATTCAGTCTTTGTAATTAATTTAATATTTAGTTTTTTTGTTTTTCTTAAAGATTTGTGACATTGATTTATACCATTGTTCACTTAGATTTATATTGAAGCTGTGAGATAGACTTAAGTAGCGCCTTGATTATAATGAGTGAATGTGTGTTTGATTGTTGCTCAACTTGAATAGATGTTATCATAGATATTGAGACACAAGACTGAGTAACTTCTACAGATTGGAATATAGAATGTTTACCATTTAGGAATCTTTTGTAGCTGTTGTTGTTCACTTACTAATTGTTTTTCAATTACTGATTGTTGATTGTTGTTCATTTATTATTGTCATTCAATTGAGTAATGTAGATTGATTTGGGTTGTTATATATTGGTAGTGTTGTTCGATAATCATTGTTTCTTTACTTATTAAGTGTGATTAGTCTCAAGCTTATTTGAATAATTCTCAGTGCAATTCTCATTTACATTCAGTTCCAATTGGTTTTGGAACAAGTTGTATAGAATTGCATAGGGTGTTGTGAGCATTCCTTTCATAAATATTTCTTTGCAGGGTTGTGTGAATTGAATTTAATAATTAGACTTTAATGATTGCAACGATTCATCATTAGATAACCTCTAGCTCCACTGCACATACTGTTTTGGCACTTTTGAAATAGAAAGACTTACCTTGGGTTGACAACTAATGTAGGGATGAATATCGCCTGTAAAAAGACATCTTAGTGAGCCAACAATAGCCTCAATTGCTGCCTGACTTTCAACCATGTACTCTACCTCTACCGAGCTAAGTGCAATCAATCTTTGTTTCCTACTGTACTAAGAAACTGCCGCGGACCCAATACTGAAGATCACTCCAAATTTGTTGTTCCTCTCAGATGGACCCCCTACCCTATATGCATCGGTGAAGGCTTGAAGCTTCACTCTCTCTTTCCATCTATACCATAACACAAACTGAGCAGTGGCTCTGAGGTATCTCAATACATGCTTTTTCACCTTCCAATATAGCTTGGTAGGCCTAACCATCGCTTGACTAAGCTAGTTAACTGCATAGCACATATCTAGTCGTGTGTTCACCAAGTACATGAGTGAACCCACAAGCTTCCTATAAATAATAGCTCCCACTACTTCCCCTAAATTAGCATCCTCCTCTATCAAGTTACCATCTAGAGGAGTCTCCATGGGTTTACTTCTCTCCATGCAGAATCTCTTGAGTATCTCATTGGCATACTTTCCCTAAGATACAAACAACACCCCATCTCCCTGCCATACCTCCATGCCAAGAAAGTAATGAGACCCATGCCCTTCATCTCAAACTCTCTTGCAAGACCTTCCTTGCAATATTTGATGAGATTCTCATCACCTATCAGTATAAGATAATCTTCATAAAGTACAATGATCAACAACTTACCTTCCACCACTATGCGATATAGGTTTGCATCTTCTTTACCCTTCATGAATCCCAACCTAGTGAGGTAGATATCTATCCTAGTGTACTAAGCACGGGTGCTTTCTTCAGCCCATACAATACACTCTTGAGTCAGCGCACATGTGACTCACAATTCAAGGTTTCAAAACCTTTGGGTTGCTCTATGTACACATTTTTCTCAATCATGCCCTTGAGTAAGGAAATCTTCACATCCATTTGGTGGATCTTCCAACCCATTTGTGCTGATAGTGGAAAAATAGATCTGATTGATGAGTACCTTGCAATACCAACAAAGGTCTCATCATAGTCAATCCCCTCTACCTATGAAAAGCCATGGGCCACAAATATGGCCTTATGCTTCTCCACACTAACATCTGTGGCTTGCTTTACCTTGTAAAGCCAATGAGAGCTCACAATTTACTTGTCCTCTGGTCTTGGGACTACATCCCAAACATTGCTTCAAACTATGGAGTCATACTTCTCCACCATCACATCAACCCAAATCGGTTGCTGCACTGCTTCTTGAAAGGAAGATGGCTCTGTAATAACACATGCACCCATAAGTGCCATGTATCTAGTGTACCTCTCTAGTGACCTCCTTTGTCTACATTGAAAATAGGGTGCTCCCACATTCTCTTGTGCATCATCCAACAATCTATCAACCTCTCTAGTGCACTTTATTCTATCTCTGGAAGACTGTGCCTGAGTGGATGTATCTACTCTCTGAACCTCTTCATGTGACTACTCCACATCAATATGAGGTCCCTCAAACTTAGGAGATACAATCTCCTCATCCACATGTAGCTCAAGCTCCCTCTCAAGGGATACTCATATGGCCTTCTCCTCATTGAACCTGATATCCCTGCAAACCATTGTCATCTAATTGGTTGTCATGTACACCTGATAGTTGTGGGGAGTATCAATTTACTCCGCAAAGGTCCCAAACTCTGCTATTGGCTCAAGATTCTTCCATTTATCTCTGGTCACATGGCAATAAATCGATGACCCAAAAATTTGGAAGTGACCAACATTTGGCCTCTTAACGGAATAATCCTCCTCTAGTGTTTTCATGTCAAGTATCTGATGTGGGCTATGGTTCTGAACATAAAATGCTATGTGGCATGCCTCAACCCACAAGTGTAGTGATAGGCCTTGATCATGCACCATTTCCCTTACTGCCCCTACTATGCTATTGTTCTTCCTCTCATTAACCCCATTCTATTGAGGGTTATGGGGTGTCTTCAACTCTCATTTAATAGCTTCCGTTACAAAAAAGTTCTTACACTCATTGGAGACATCGTCACCACTGTTATCACTTTGAAGAGATTTAACCTTCTTTTCAGGCTCTTGCTCTACCAATTCTTTGAACTCAGAAAACTTTGTGAAAGTTTGATCCCTTTTCTGCATAAAAAATGCCGAGCATTTAGGAGAATAATCATGAACAAATATAACATAATACCTTTGTTTGGCATTGGATGCTGTCGAGAATGGTCTACAAACATCTAAGTAAAATCTCTCTAGAAGAGACTCTGATCGATTGTCTCTGCCTCTAATGGAAGACTTGGTGTATTTTCCCCAAGTACAAACCTTTCATGTATCAACTTGCTCAAGCGTACCTTTGGCAAGACCTGAAGAGATTTGTAGCAATAACTTCAAAGCCCCATGGCTCATGTGGCCCAATCGTCTGTGCCATAACTCGTCAAAATCTCGGCTCAACATATTTTCTACTTTTGAAATCAAAGCAGCACAATCCTCTACCTCTATCTTATAGAGATTCTGAACTCTAATCTCTATCTTCTTTACTTGGCATGTCTCTATGTGTCGAAGGAATTCCTTTCCTTTCGAAAAAATCACATCATAGCCTCTATCCTTAAGCATGGGAATGGATACCAAATTCTTCGTTAGTCTAGGTACATGCATAAAATTCTTTAAGGTGAGTGGAGTTGCATGCTCCCTCTAAAAATTGATAGTGGCCACACCAGTAACACCATACTTACCATCATCACCCATCTCGATATGCATCTAGGGATCTTTATCCTCCATTTCACTGAATAAATATTTGTTGCGAGTCATGTGGAAAGAATCTCCATTGTCTAAGCACTAGACACTTCCCATCATTAAAGACACCATGCATGCAATGAGCGAAAAGTCTGATCCAAATTGGGAGGCCAAAGCCTCACCCGCCTCTCCTCCTCGGGACTTCTAGTTGGAATTCTTCAATGGACAATTTGTAGCAAAGTAACCCATCTTGTGACAATGAAAGCATTTAACTTTCATCATGTCCTTATTCTTACCTCCATGACAAGAATCTGATTTGGAATGGGAAATTTTATGTTTCCCCTCCCTTGCCTTAATCGCTAAGGCATAGTTCTCTTCATCATCAATATTTGATGAAGATTTGTCCTTGGTGTTCCTCTTGATCTCATCCTACATTAGTTCCAACCATAGTCATTCCCAATCTCGTAGCATCTCCCGATCATTGAAAGAGTTTTGATAAATATGCCAACTATTTGGGAGTCCAAGAAGAGCAAGGTTTACCATTTCCTCCTCAGAAACTATGATTCCAACACTTCCAAGTTCATCCCAACATTGAGTGAACTTGGTCAAGTACTTTGGAATTGTCTCACCTTTCTCCATCTTGATTTTACAAAGTTTATCCTTCAGTGCCAACTTCCTTTAATCACTACTATTTTGATACATGTCTGCCAATGTTTTCCACATAGCATGCAGGGTTTCCTTTCCATGGAGACTTGAGACAATATGACCTTGAACTCCCTCAAGGATTATCCGCCTTGCCTTTGTCACACACTTATTCCACTCGGCTAAGTTTTGTTAATCAATAGTTTCTGGCTTAGGAATTGATTGTTCAATAAATTCCTTCAAGCCATTGTCCTCTAGCAGAACTTCCATATTGTCCCTTAGCTGTATGAAATTTGAGCTACCTTCCAAGGCATACTCATGCCGCAACCCATGGAATTCCATCTGCTGATCCTAAAGTATGTACTACAAATTTGATTTTCACCTATAACCCAGAAACTCGAAACTTCGGAATCTCCTCTAGAGAGCTGATTTTAAATCAACGATATCTCCCTCATCCAAACTCCAATTCAACTAATTTTATTTTTGAGTTTGGTTATATTTTCCCAAGGAATACAGGCCTATAATTTGTTTCTAAAATTTTCTCACATAAAGTTTCATATCTGCTCTAGAAACTCTAACCCCAAAAAACAATCTTGCTCCAATATCATGTAGAAAATCCTATAGAATCACAAGCTAATGCAATTTTCTAAAGCGAGAGACAAGAATCTACTTCTACTCTTTATAGTTAAAGCCCACATACATCGATAAAACAATAATCAATAGAGGAAGAGAATCAAAGGCACATAACACAATAAATATCCAGGGAAATCCATAGCTCAAAACCCCACTATATGTTTTGTATCAATCCAAAAAATCAATATGCAATTACAATGCTTGTTCTCTCAAGAAAAATCCCAGGACTCAGTAAGTTCAACCTCCAACTCATAAGCAAGCTCAAGGAAAAATCTTAGCCTCTTCACAAGCTCTTCAAGTCTCTATTACAATGTGTAATTCCTATGTAAGATAACTTATATTTAAAGGGCAATAAAGACTCTAAAAACTATTCAATCCTTTAAGGATCAGTTCCTTAATGCATTCACTATCAGTGCAACTCAGAAAAATATAAAATAAATAGTACATTGTCTCTACACTCTAGTCTCAACTGGGTCTTTCTCAAAATTGACGTGCATGACTTTCTAATGAGTAAATAATCAGTTTACTAGAGTAACACTGGTGGATTTCATTAGTGACACCATTGACTATTAACTCACTATCAGTTCTCTCAATCAATTTGAGAACTAATTTAACTAAACTTACTCCTGAAACTAAGTTGTCTACTTTACAACTCACAATTAACTCACACTGGACTCTGACAAAGTAGGGAGAACATACACATGATGACAGAAAGAGTTCCAACTCGAATTTCCTAAGTTAAGTAAGTTTTAGAAACTTAATTTAACTATATTAAGTTGCTATGAGAATAGAATTCGATTTTAATTCATGGTTTAATTCAAGGACAAATTAAACTGGAATTTCTTGTTTCCATTTCTCAACACATTCTTTACATGATAGAGATATACGTAAGGACTATTAAACCAAATACTGAAGGAAAAGAATATAAAGAAGAATACAAACATTCTTTAATTATACAACCACATTGCTTGGAGGTCATGCTGCTTTTTCCTCTTCTATTGATGTGTTTGTTGCTACACATTCCCTCTTTATTTTATTTCCATATTCTCTTCCTCAGTTAATGCATGCAAATTATCTTGGAGCTGGTTATGGAGGAGAAGAAGTGGGGATCATCCACGGCGGCTCACTAGGGGATAAATACCATACCCGTGCATTCATATCGGGGGATATATATTGAGGAAAAAATGAAATAATATATTAGGGGATATATAGGGGGTAAAGGGTTTTAACATTGGCAGGTATAAAAAGTGGAGGTCAAAGTTAGTGGAAAAATATAAAGGGTATAAAAAATTTAATGAAAAAATTGATAGCTAGAATATCTAGTGAAAGTAGGGGTTTTTTAAATTGGGAAGGTGTATTGGGTTAATATTGGTAGGGGGTTAATAACGTGATTTCTAGAGGCATTTTCCAATATATAGAAAAATTAGGGGTATTGTTTAATATTCCATGAATGCACATCCACAAGCACTATTAAAGAAATTAAGAAGAGTCACACGCAAGAGCTTTGGTACAAAGATATGAAATTTACTCACTTGAAGGAACATATTCCAATTTTAGTTTTTGATACAAGACTTACTATATTAGAAAATGACATTTAGCTGGGATGTGATTAGTCTTGAACTGCATAACTATTTTTTTAGATATGCTAATGTCATTGGTGTTGTCACAGAAAACAAAAACCTGTCATGAATAAGTACTTGAGTATCTTGTAGAGTTCAAATAATCTAAAATAATTGTGTATAATGTGTTGCATTTGCAATGTATTCTAATTCAACAGTAGAGAAGGAAATAGAGCTCTACTTTTTTCTAAACCAAGAAACTAAGAAATTCCCTCAAAAGAAGTCTCCCTAGCTAGTACTTTTTCAAAGGTTTCCATTCCAATCTTCATCAGTATATGCTTGAAGAATAAAATCTGTATTCTTTGGATACCATAGTGATGCCAATATAGTCTCACAAATTCCAAGCTTAGTTAATTTTCCTCCAAAATGAATAAGAAATAAATCCCCTTTACGAAAATCTAAAGGAAAGCCTTAAAATTATCCTTCTATTAAATATTATACAAATTAACCAACTTATTCTACAAATTATGCAAGTCATATAAGGTCTACTTCGATTTTTATTTAAATTCCCCTGATTGACTATAGATGAGTTGGCGTTTAGTCTTCCTTATGAGGTAAGGGGTCTATGTTTGAACATGTTATCCATGTTTTGGTGAAATTATTTCTCGATGGCCTAAATTTTCCTTGAATTTAGCGCCAATGTTTGAAACATAAGAAAAACATTTGAATTTTCTTTGGTCACTAATTAAAAAAGGTTGATATTTACCTATCCCTTATGCATACTCTCACCACAACTATATACATATACATATATAAAATTCAAAGAACATAGATATTGATCTTTGTTCAATTGGATTTCAGGATATTTGATGTTGAACTATCTATTGGGAAATAAAATTAAAGTTTTGGATAGATCTTTAGTGGATTGATCTGCAAAATAACCCAACACACATTTTTCTATACTGGAAAGGAGATTGATATACAATTTGAGAATATGATGGCCCTAACTGAGCCTACAACTAAACCTTAATAGACAATCTTAAAATGTAGTGGTTTTTTTATGCCTCGAACTGAATAAAATATGAGTAACCATACAACAAAGGGTCAAAATATCTTCAACTAAATCAATGCCTTTCTTCAGAGGACAAACAAAAAAAACTCACACCTGCACACCCATACACTTCTCTATCTAACTAAACTCCCTCTCAAGTTGCAGAGTCTACTTTTTAATACGAGATAATAATCAGTTCTGATTCACTAATTTTGGATCTAAATCTGAAATCCATAAAATATGCAAATAATAAAATGTTTACAAAATCTCTCAGAATTGGCTAGAGAAAATTCCTATTTTATGACAAATACATAATAACTGAACTAAATATTAATTATCCTAAGTATCTCAAAGAAATAAAATAGTTTAAGGAAGCCCACTCCCTATAGCAAATGAATTTTTGACCATCATAGTAAAAGATGAATTTACTGATGGTCATGCTCCTACATAAGATAGTCCAAAGTATAGAGCTCCCTATAGATACTTGACGATTATTTTGACTACATTGAGATGAGTTTCTTTAGGATTACTTGACAGTGTCCCACTATGACAATTACATTCATAATATATATTTTATTTCCTACATTATAAGGTAAATTTTCAATCATAGATCAACATTTAGATAGATTAAATGTTGGGGAGTCATCATCTTTGCTGAGATTACAACCTGTTACCATGGGTGTACTTACAGGTTTACATTCTTCCATCCCAAATATTGTAACATCCATGTCTTCAACATTTTTTTAAGCCTTTTATTGTAACATTTTTACCCCTTGCTTTTGGAATAGTATCCAAGAGGAATGTTGTAATCTACCCTTAGTTCAATTTTGTTTAAGTTTTTCATCATTTCTTTTGATATAACTTTTTCTTCCAATGACCTTAAAATACTTCACTAATACAGGTCTACCATACCATAATTCAAATGGTGTTTTGTTGTTGTTAACCATCATATGAGCTTTATTGAGTATTTTTACTTATTTTTCTACCACTTCTCCCCAAATGGTATGACTCACTCTAGATTCAACAAGAATCACCTGAGCCATTTTCTTAAAAGTTCTATTCATTCTTTCAACAACTCTATTTTGCTCAGAATTTTTGGCTATAAAGAACTATCTTTTGATGCCATTTTGATCAAAGAAATCAAAGAATTCATCTTATATGAATTTTCCCCCTCTATGAAACCTAAGTCACTTTATTTTCAAAGAAATCCTTGAATATCTTAAATTTATCAAATGCCTCATATTTAAATTTTGGCAAGCTAACCCAAGACATTCTAGTGTATTCGTCAATCAACCACATAAAATATTTCTCACCTCAAGGATATCTCTTCTTCATCAATCCATATAAGTGTGTATGGATCATCTTTCCCTTTGAATTGAACCTTGAACTACTTCTCAAATTGACAGGATTTACAAATACTATCTTCAAGTGGAACGATATTTGGCATGTCACGAACAACACCCTTCTTTCTTAGTTTAACCAATTGATTGAAACTTAGATGTCCCCACCTTTTTTTCCATAGCCATATTCTTCAATCATTCTCAAATAACTATTCTCAATGTTACTTTCTAAGGCATATGCATTATCTTGACATCTGGTTGCTTTGATTATAGTTTTCTCTATGTCCAATTATTTGACAACACATATTTGAGCCTGAAGATAACTGCATGTCTTTGGCTTCACGTCTAGATGACACTCAAAAAGTCATGTTTTAAGCCATCTACAAATAAAACATTTTGAGCCTTGGTTTTTCCTTTTAATACCATAGATCATTTTCCTTTAATAGTAGTAGGTGAATTATTACCAAAAGGGACCACATAATGCAAGGTAATTCACCCTTTCTCTATCTCTACAACCCATTAGGTTATGCAACTACCCTTCTAAGGTTGCTAGCAAATGCCAACGAAGAAGTTTTAGAGTATCATTACTCTTGTATTTCCATCTACCCTTTAGAATATTCTAGGCACCCCTTAGGCCTCACATTATGTAATATTACCAATCGATTAAACCTCCAAGATCCATGTGTACCCAATATGACGAGGGAGTGTTGGCCGCAAATGTAGACTAATGAATTCTCAATAAATTACTAGGTCATGAGGCTTTATGGCAATCCATACTCACTTACACTCGAGTTTGTAAGATAAACCAAAAAATGATTACGTAAATTTTTTGTCAAAAGATAGTTGAATAGTTATCGAATAATGGAAATAATGTTGGAGACATGAATTATCTATGTGTTAAATATTATTTCCAAGTTTCAAGTGAGGAGTTCACCCTAACCACTTGGAAACTCACATAGACTGGTTTATCCACTTCACATTTTAGACTTTGGTTATAAAATTTATTGGTGACATAGGCTTAGACCATTTTCCATGAGTTTTGGTTATATTAATAAAGTCAACTTATAAATATTATATTATTTTCATTGATTAGGAAATGATTATTGTTCCACCTACTCACATTTTCCTCTCGTGTGGCTTTACCCCCCATACCCTTTGATAGGCATGGTGTATTGTATTAAGTGATATTACCTATTACAATAGGCCCATTGGCCCTCTTTAACATACTCTCTCTATTCTTAAACATAGTGGGACTCTAGCATTAAAGCATTTATACGTACACATGCAAGCCCCAAAACAAATATAAACACATGGGTGCTTAAGCCCAATATGATCTGTGCCACTAGCCTAATATGATATACATAAAAATACATACAAGGAGTCATAATGGAGGTGTTACATCCATATTGTTTAAGGGGTTGGGGAAAAAAAAATCTAATCTCTCGAATAGGGCTAGGAATTCTAATATTCAATTTATACAACAAAGCGTTAGGGATAAGACCTCATAGCTCCCTAATGAAAGCATGATCGAACGTAATGAAAATAGAATATATGTCAATGGGTCATGCTATCTCTAATTTCTAATGAACCATTTAACTGATTAGCCATGTTATTGCACCAAGGATGTTGCAACTCGCAAGGGATTCTCAGCTTAAATTATCAACCAAGGTGTTAGTGATATATGCATAACAACTTAGGTTCTACTCATGTCACAAATAGATCACATTAAGATGTTCAAAGACCACTCCTTCAGCTAACTACATGTAGGTTTTAACCCCGTATATAAATTACCTGCATACAAATTCTAAAACACATAAAATAAACAATGCGAGAGCATAACAAATAAAACACATATACACAAAGATTTTCCCCTGGATCCCAAAACTGGGACTACCAGCTTGATTTTTCATTATCTTCCTTTCAAGGTCATAATACATATTTATACATGCTGAAGAATCCAATGCCATGGACTGAAAACCATCGCGTCCAATACCATGGACTGAAAACCATCGCATCTTAAAAACATGTGCAAAAATCGTGCACAAAACCATAGGTGGGTCCGCCCAACATAACATAGGGACCAAAACCAAAATTTTCCAGGGCATTGCCCCGGACGCCATAAAATGGGGTTACAGGTACACCTCAAACCCCCTGTGACCCCTCATCGCTACACAATCAGTGCAATGAACGGGGGCTTCACCCCCCCTCTAACTCCCTGGTTAACTATCTGGGCTAGTCGTGGAAGAAATATAACACAACCCAACATTCTCCCACTTGTTGTTTTCTTTCCACAAGGGGCCACAAGAGAGCTTAGTCTTTTTTTATAGCCCTGAAATGCCCATTGCCTCTCTACACCAAGAGAACTTCTCAGAGCTCACAGATTTTGTCAATCCATCTACAGTATTATTCAAAGTGTCCACCTTTACCAGCAACATCTTTTTGTCTTCTTTCATACCCCTCACAAAGTGATATTGAACATCAATGTGCTTTGTCTTTCAATGATATGCGGGGTTATTTGCCAAGAAAATTGTACTTTGGCTTTCATAATCTATCCTTATAGCTCCCTGTACTAACCCCATACTTGAACACAATCTCTGCAACCAAACTGCTCCATTGCTTGCATGATTGGCTGCCATGTATTCTGCCTCTGTAGTTGATAGTGGCACTAGAAATTGTTTCTTACTCATCCAACTGGCTGCACCTCCAAATAGGTTAAACACATACCCACTTGTAGATCTTCTTTGATCCAGATCCCCAGCCTAGTCTACATAAAAAAAGCCATGAATATCCAACATTATGTCTAATCCTGATCTTCCTTGGTAGCACAAACCATAATCACTAGTGCCACGCAAATACCTGAAAACCTGCTTCACTGCTATCCAGAACTCCTTCCCTGGTTTTGACATAAACCTGCTCAATACTTCCACTGCATGTTCAATGTCTGGTCTAGTACAGACCATTGCATACATCAAGCTACTGACTGCACTTTCATATGGAACACGGGACATGTCTTCTTCCTCTTCTTGTGTCTTGGGAAACTGTTTAGCAGATAACCTCACACTTATATGAATAGGAACCTTCACCGATTTACTATCCTGCATATTAAACCTTTGCAATATTGTCTCAACATACTTCCTCTAGTTTAACCAGAGGTTCCTCTTTGCATGATCTCTTTTAATTTCCATGCCCAAAATATAGTTTGGAGCACCAAGATCTTTCATGTCGATTTGGAGGACAATTGGGTCTTCAAATCCTGGATAATTTCTTTGTCATTTCCAACTCGCAAAATATTATCCACATAACACGACCACCAATTAATTTATTATCCTGGATAAATAACATGACCACCAATTAATTTAAAATACACACAGTGCTCTGCTTTGCTTCTGGTGAACCCAAGTCCCCGTATAAATATATCAAAATTCTGATACCACATCCTTGGTGGCTATTTTAGCCCATACAGAGACTTCTTTAACTTGCATACCAATTTTTTCTTACCCTTCATCGCAAAGCCTTCAGGTTGCTTCATGTATATTTCCTCTTCCAGATCCCCATGAAGAAATGATGTCTTCACATCCATCTATTCTACCTCAAAATCAAAAGTAGCAACAATAGATAAAAGTAATCTAATAGAATTTACCTTGGCAACATGAGAAAAAATATCACCAAAATCAATTCCCGACACCTGCGAATAACCTTTTACTACCAACCGAGCTTTGTATTTCTCTACTTTTCCTTATGAATTTGTCTTCTTTTTGAACACCATTTGCTGCCAATGGGTTTCCTTCTAGCCGGCAAATCCACCAGATCCCAAGCCTCATTTTTGTGCAAAGATGCCATTTCATCAACCATGGCCTCCTTCCATAGTTTGCCATCCACTAAATCTACTGCTTCCTTCATAGTTCTGGGATCATCATCAGTAATAGATAAAGAAAAAATTGAACAGAAAGCAAATGGACTATACCTTTCAGGTTGCCTTCTTTCTCGAACTCATCTTCTCACAACCGGAGTTTGTGGCTCTTCATCTTCTGATTCCTCCTCTGCTGTATAATCTGATTCTTCCTCCTTTAGCTCAAACACTATCTTCTCAAGTTCCTTTTGTTGGACTTCATGTTTAATACTTTCACCTCTCTGAACACCACATCTCAGCTATACACAAACTTCCGTGTGACTGGGTTCCAAAGCTTATAACCCTTTAAACCATCCTTATACCCAATAAACATGCACTTTTCATATTTACTATCCAACTTGGATCATTTCTCCTTTAGAACATGTACATATGCATCACATTCAAATACCCTCAGATGTGAAAGGGAGGCTTTCTTACCAGTCCATACCTCTTGTGGATTCTTATCCTCCAACGCTGATGAAGATGACCTGTTGACCAGGTAACATGCAGTATCCACCACCTTTGCCCAGAATTCTTGTCCTAACCCAGCACCACTGAGCATGATTCTTTCCCTTTTCATTAATGTCTTATTCATTCATTCTACAACTCCATTTTGTTGAGGTGTATATGGAGTAGTCTTCTGCCATGCTATACCACACTTCTTACAGAATTCTTCAAATTCCTTGATGTAAAACTCTCCACCATTATCTATCCTCAGCACCTTTATCTTCTTCTCTGTATTATTTTCCATGAGATCCTTAAACTCTTTAAACTTGTCAAAGGCTTTAGATTTCTCCTTAGGGAAATATATCCATGTATTCCTTGAGAAGTCATCTATAAATGATACATAGTACATAGAATTACCCAGTGATGGAACCTTCACAGGTCCAAACACATCACTGTGCACAAGCTCTAATATCTATTACACCTTCTTACTACCAGAGGGGAAACTCACCCAATTCTTCTTCCCATATACACAATTTTCACAAAAATCAAAATCTAGAGAGCTATTACTCATACCTTCTACCATAACTTTACCATGAAGTATTTGAAGGCCCTTCTCTCCAATATGTCCAAGCCTTTGAGGCCACAACATGGTCTTCTCTCCCGAGACCACTAGATCTTTTGCACCACTTTTAGGAACCACAGAACTGTTTCACCCACCAATAATAGTGCTACCTTGCAACTTATACAAAGTTCCAATCCGAACTCCCCACATCAATACCAGTTCTCCCCGAACCATCTTGCAAGTATCCTTCTCGAACACTATTTTTACACTTGCATCATCCATCTTGCTAACAAAGATCAGATATCTAGCTAATGCAAGAATATGTAGAACACCCAGAAGTTTTCTAACCCTTCCACCTTGCATCTTCAACTTTACTTTTCCATGACCAATGATTCTATCCTTCAGGTCATCACCCAAGAAGACATCACCACCATCATATCTCTCATAATTGTAGAACAACTCTCTATGGGGAGTGAAATGAAAAGATGCACTTGAGTCAATCAACCATGCCTCATGATCTACATGTGTACTTGAAGAAGCCAAGTACACATCCCCGCCTTCATCTGAGGTGTTTTTTGCCTTTGTAGAAGGGACATCATCAGATCCCTTTCCTTTATCAGGAGCTTTAGATTTATAGTCCCTTTTGTAGTGCCCTTCCTTTCTGCATTTCCAGCACACCACCTTTACAGGTTTTCCTGGAGATTTAGACCTCTCTCTAGATTTATATCTCCCACTCGATGACTTATTTTTGTTTATGTTCTGCGACCGTCCTCGTACAGACAGGGCATCACCATTCTAGCTCTCCATATTTTTCGGTCTCATCTCCTCCATCAGCAAGGATGAGGCTATTTCATCAAATTGCAAGGTAGCTGCATTGCTACCTATTGCAATAAGCAGACTATCCCATGAATCTGGTAGAGAACTTAAAAAACTGATGCACTTATTTTCATTTGAAATTTTAATATCAACAGATGCTAAATAACTTACCACAATATTAAATGCATTCCTTGGCTTTATCACTGAGTCTCCATCTTTCATCCTCAGCTTATACATGTTTTTCAGTAGGAATAGCTTATTCACCAGAGACTTAGATTGGTACAAAGTCTCTAGCTTGTCCCACAAAGCCTTCACCGTAGCTTCCCCTAATACATTCAACAATACTAAATGTGAGACACATAATCGTATTGTGCTTTTTGCCTTCCGATACAACCTCTTCCATGCTTCATCATATGCTCAGGTTGGTTTAGTACCTGGATCTACCACAATCCACTGATCTTTATCCACCAACAAATCCTCCACCATGAGTTTCCACAACTCAAAACTCTAACCATTAAGTTTCTCGATCCCTATCTTTCTGCTGCTCACCATCTTCTTTCACCAACAGAATCGATCTCACAGATGTCCAACTTAACGAGGTCTACCATAGGCTCAAGCGAAACCCCTCAGCAACAAAGGCATCCCCTTGAAGGCAAAAGAACTCTGATACCAAATGTAGGTTATAAACCTACACATAAATTACCTGCATATGAATTCTAAAACAAAGAAAATAAACAATGTGAGAGAATAACACATAAAACACATATACACAGAGATTTTCCCCTGGATCCCCAAACTGGGACTACTAGCTTGACTTTTCATTATGTTCCTTTCAATGCTATCATACATATTTATACATGCCGAGGCATCCAATACCATGGACCGAAAACCATCGCGTCTAAAAAACATGCGAGAAAATCATGAAAAAAACCAAAGGTGGGTTTGCCCAACCTAACATAGGGTCCAAAACCAAAATTTTCCGAGGCACTGCCTCGAACCCCATAAAGTTGTGTTACATGTACACCTCAAACCCCCTGTGACCAACCTCCCGCTACAGAATCGACGTAACGAAGGGGGGCTCTGCCCGCCCTTTAACCCCTTGGTTAACTACGTGGGCTACTCGTGGAAAGAATATACCACAACCCAAAACTACAAGGATGGAAATAAGTCACAATTCCAATATGATGAACATGATTCTACTATAGAAGTCAAAGTGACCTACATTCAAGATAACTACTTAATTGGAAATGCATGAAAGAAAAACTAGTCTAGTTGTAGAAGTAAACCATGTTAGTCAACTTGCAGACCTAATCAATATAACATCCAACATACATCAATCATATATGTATTTGTAGTTTCTTTAAAATGAAAAATTCAACCTTCAATCCAATTATGAAAATATGTTAATTCTAATTCTATTTTCTCTCTTATGTTTGTAGTGACCAGAAAATGGAGTTGGAGTGGTCTTAACGTATCCTCTAATCATGAAATAAAATCTTGGGGATAATTATTCAACTTCAATATGTCAGGGTCAAAATCGGGAGTGAAACAGGTTGAACGAAATAAATGCTACAGGTCTTCTATAGGAAATGCTACATGAGGCCCTGTTTTGCTATAGGAGGGGGGTCAGGAATGGTGTCCTTAAGGTGGAATAATATGTATGAAGGTCAGCAAAGGTAAGTGAAGGGTGTGGTAGGCTCATTTTCAAGCGTAGTACCCCTAAGAGGTCTACCTTGCATGAACTTTTGTCCCCACAGTGTCCTCCATTTACTCTAGCAGAGTGGTCTCGATGGAATTGTTTGGAAGCAAGGTGAGGTGTCCATAAGGGACATGGAGTGTCCTAGGTCGATGTAGAATGGAGTGCCCACAACTCTAGGCCAACAAAATCCATACAAAAAAATGAAACACATGCATCAAATGATCACTATTACAACAAAGTAAATTATCATGGAAAAGACGAGCTAAATTTCATTGAAATCTACTTTAACCCACAACACAACTCATAATTTCCAAACCAATGCTACTAAATCCTAAAGTGTAGAAACTAACCATGGAAAAGTATTTTCATCTCATTCTTAACAATTTCCAAGAAATCGTAAACAATTATTTTTTGATTGTTATTGTAGAGCTTCCAATCACTCTTCCCACAACAGAGGTGATAGTAAAACTTGCAACTAAATTTTTTTTAATATATCACCTATTGAAACAAGAAAAGCATTGCAATAACTTTAGCAAGGAAAAGGAAAAAATGCAAGAGAGCGACTAAAGATTATGGGCTAGGGCCAAAGCCAAGGGTTTCAACCTTCAAAACTAATTAAGATGTAGAGTAATAGTGAAATTCCCAATAATAAAAGGTAAGAATGACATACATCATATGCAAGATTATAATAATGTCAAGCACTAGGATATCAGTAGTTATTCTTCACTGCAATAAAATATTTAATTCGCATGAGCCTTTTGGATGGTTTATTTATACAAAAATTTGTTGAGGGGAGCTCACTTGAAAAAAGGAGTGATTCCCTCCAAAATCTCAAGATTTATTTATCTATTTTCTTTTGGTTTTGACATGTACTTGGATTTCCTCGATTGCTAGTGAATTCAAGCTGTTGGTAAAGATTTTGTGATCTTAAACTGACTTGGAGAGTTAATGAGGTGGATAAGCCTCCTATATTCTCTCTAGTTGTCTCCATCAAGCCCTTACATAGTAAATATCTCCAAGAAAGTATTTTTTCCTTCATATTAATCACATTAGGCCATGCAATATGACAAACACTGACTAAAAATGTGAATTAATGTGAGAAAATGAGAGTTTTAAGTGTTGGAGGATAGCATATTGAACCTCAAAATGTACCTATTTATGGGACCCATCATTACCTATTTGTTGAAGGTGTTTCTCACCCTATGAGCAACTTAGTCACTAATATTAAGCTCATTCATGGCCCTGGTAGCCTCTCTAACATGCCAAGGCACCTCAATGGTGTTCCTTATTATGGATAGAAACCTGTGTTGGCCTTTATGTCTATCCATTCATTTTGGTCTTATGTCTGGTTTTTTCTCTCTTATAGGCCCAATAGTAAGGGAGGACTTAGTTTGAGTCCTATCCACTTGATCTTCAACCTTCGTGTGATCCTTTTTTATAGTGGGGTTCTCTCTGAGGCATTCCTTGGTCTTTTTAGATAGTGATATTCTTTGATTTGCAAACATTGAGGCACAGAATTCCATCTTCTTTTGGTGAGCCTGTAAACATTTTGTCCTCAAAATCCTAAAGGTGTCCTGAAAATTTAATGTATTTTTCTTGCATAGCCATGTACCTAGGTTCCAATTTACGATCACAGGAGATGAGATTGTGGATGGTGATGACAACCTTAGGGATTGCCAATTCTTCTCTGATATGTAATGGATCTGTTTCTTCCTTATCCATCACCCTTTTCACTTTCTCATCCCTTCTTTCCTCATGGGTCAACCACGAGGAAATGCCATCATTTTCATGTCTTCTAATATTGAGTTGGGGTCCCATAAACCGATGTCTCTGAGGATAAAATTGTGCATGTAAAACTCAGCTAGTTTGGCTTTGTCCTCTATACTTTACTTTTTTCAAGATTCAATGAATTGTTTCTAATCTTGGAAAGGTAAGGATCCATACTATGCTAGTTCCTTTATATAGAATTGTAGACATTGTTACTTGAGTAAAACTGCATAGGATTTGGATGGATGCCTAAATTGTATGGATTCCATAGATAAACTTTCCATAGTTACAAGTTGTGTCTATTTTTCTTGTAGTTGTTGTCTTAGCCTTGTGTTTTATGCTTGCAGCTTCTCCCTTCTTACTAACTCCCTTGGTCTCAAGTCCGTCAATTTGTTTCCAATTTAGATGACTTTCCTTGAGGAACACATCTCCTACCTTTTTGGATTTTTAAATTTTCATCTGTCTATGTGTTCTGTCTCTTTCCTTCTCCAAGTCAAAGAAGAATGGGATATAAAATTTCTTAGGTATAATCCTACGTCCCTCAACAAATTTGTAGTAGGATGCTAGGTTAGGTTGTAGATCAGGCTCTTGCAGCTCTTGGGGTTATTTTTCCTCATATTTTGGAGTGGGTTCCTCTTCCTATAGCAGCTCATGTTACTCCTGTAGCATCCCTTATTCCTCTTGTAGCAGCCCATGTTTATCTTGTATCTCTTTTTTTTCTTCTCGTAACATTGTAAATTGTGTCTCAAGCCTTTGAAATGTGACTGCTCTAGTGTTTGCCCTCCCCATAGGTAGCATAGGTTGGTTAGTCTTAGCCTTAGGATAAGTAACTTCCTTAGTCTTTCCCTCACTGGGTCCCACTTCTTCCTTTTTTCTTACTAATTCATTAATAGTGATGGGCATCTTTGAAGGAGGTTGAGGCTTCCCTTGCCTTATGTTGGTGCTCTTCCTTGTTTTAAAATATAATGGCACTTTCCTTCACGACTTTCCTTTGGGCTTGACAGGTGTACCAAGTGTGGCCAATGTGGCAACTACTTCTTGCTCTGTCTTTCCTAATGCGAAGCTTATTTGTTGTCCTTTCCTTTTTGTTTCTTGAGGGTTTTTGGTATCTTTTAAATTATCTCCATTTTTTATTTTTTCCTCTTCATCTATTTCCTTGACTTTTGATTCTTCCTTTCATTTTTTACTCCAAATACTAGAGGATGGTGTTACTTTCCCTCACATTTTTTCTCATTTCAATGATATAATGCAAGAGGAAACATCAAACTTCGAGTCTCTATGGAGTGGGTAATTATGGATTGAACCTTAGCTCATGGAGCAACCTAAAATGATAGGCATACATAATTCTCAACCTCCACTCACAAGATATGTATTTTAGGATGCGATAGGCCACTTCATCCCAGGGGTAAGGTAGGCTCTCTCTTCTCACTCCATTTTCATCTTCTGTAAGATTTTCTCTACGAATGAAGAAGGTATTCCTGGGTGTAATGCTTAGTGCTTCATCCTCCTTGCTCCATTTAAATCGTAAGGGTAGGGTAGTCACTCTTATTATGAATTCAACATTGAAAAAGATGGAAAGTCCTCTAACAGTAATAGTGGAAGTACTTTATCCCTAAGAATTTAGTGCCATGGAAAACTCTTGAGTGATCTGATCATCATACCCCTTAAATTGCTCAAAGAACCCCATCAACTAATGTCTTAGGAAAATTTCTAGAACAAGGGGATGCTAATGGATTCCTTTTGTTTCTATTTGTTCTCTCCTCTTGAAACCTCCTCCTGTTTCTCCTACAACTTCTTCTCGGGTTTGTTTTTGGTGAATGTCAATTTTGGCCTCAGAGTAATCCCAAGTGCAAATATACTGTCAAATTTTCATTTTTATTAGAGGATGAGAAGGATGATAAATCTTTTAAAAAGGAAACTTTTATTTCTCCCTATCTTGCCTTCTCATCAAACAAAATTTTAGAGGAAACTATTACATAATGGCATACTACAAGATACCTAATTCAAACCTAATTTTTCATGCAGGTGTATGGGAATTTAGAGAGGGAGGAGGCCACTTATTCATTCAAAAATGATTCACCTGTGTGCAAGAGGGTTTGAATACAATATCTAGTGGATTTGGATCATTTTCTATTTTAAGTTCCCCTTGTAAATTCCTATCTCTTCTCCTATAAAAGTTTAGACCCTCATGTACCACCTATTATAGCACTTGCAAACATGGTATGTGGCATCTTTGTGGCACCCTAAGCAGTCTCTGGTAACATATAGTCTTCCTTCTCCAAATATTTTCTAGAAATGAGTGATTATGAAAATGTAGTCGATCCTTTTACATTTTATTCCTCTTGTGGTAAAGGTTCAAAACATTGTGGTGACTTGGCATCTACACGAGTTTTCATTTTTGAAGAGCTTTCTCCACTCCTCATACTCATCACCCCACTTAAATTGACATTTCCTAGTTTCATATTTGTTCAATAAAATATATTGAACTAATCAAAGGTAGCAAAGTTCACTGGCCACCTCCAACCCATAAAAAGTTCCATTCTCAATCATTAACACATTTTTCAATATATGCATAGAGAAGAGGTGAGGGGTGTCATACATAGGGGATTCATTTATTGAACCTCTCACATATCACATGCGTTCGTGGCACATTTAACAATTCACTTAATTTGATTACATATTTGAAAATACCTCTAAAAATCACATTATTTAACCCCCTACCAATATGAACCCAATACAACTTCCCAATTTATAAAACCCCTATTTTCACTAGATATTGTAGGTATCTATTTTTTAATTAACATTTTTTATACCCCTTTATATTTTTCATTAACTTTGAGCTCCATTTTTTTATAGTTTTCCAATATAAAAACCTTTTACCCCCTATATATCCTCCAATCTATTATGTCATCCTTTCGTCAATATATATTCTTGAATATTTACCCATGTGGTATGATATTGCTCCCCTAGTGAAGCCCCTATGGTTTCATAATTGAGTCTACCTGATATTGAATTGTTGGAGAGATTTGCATGCTACTATTGAGCTTACATATCATGATGAATTTGAAGGTGTTGATTTCCTTTATTTTATTCTACACAAGTGTTCATAACTTGTTTTATTTTGTTGTAATCATAAATTCCTTTCCCTTTTTGTTATTATGTGGGACTCTTCTTAGTTCTCATTCTACGATTGTTTTGATGGATGGATAACCTATATTTTTCTTTCTAGGTATGTTTTCTTCCTTATGAGCTCCAGTAATATCTTAATGAGGCCTCAAGGTTGTTGGATCCTCTACTCCGAGGCTGTAAAAAAATTGGTTCAAAATTCAGTTGTCACTGTGGAGGTTGTTACAGGAGGGATCCCCTTCTTATAGTAGACAATTCATCCATCCTCAAGACCTCATATTACACTTGAGAACTTAGACAAAGCATAGGAGGTATGGGTAAAAGATTAGGGTCATCTAAGGGTGGTGTATGTGGTGAAAACATTGAAGATAGAGTTTTTTGGGTTTCTTTATTTATGTATGGAAGAGTGGAATATGGAGGATGAGTTTTGGCCCGAGGGAGTGGATGAGTGATGGAGGGATTTTTGTGGACCTCTCCCAACCTTTCCTAAGGAAAATATGACCTTTTAACCGCTTTCTCCAATTGAATTTTCCTCATGTAGAAATTCAGGTTGTTTCTTTAGAAATTCAGGTTACTTATTATAGAATTTCAAGACAATCCTATAGCAATTCAAGCTACTCTTTTAGCAATACAAGACAATCCTATAGCACTTCAAAAAGCATTCAAATCATGGTCCAATTGTTGGCTAGATGAGGGAGAGAGGTAGGGAGTTGAATGAAGAGGATGAAAATGCAATGGATTGCGTGAAATAATGGAGAAATGAATATGTAAAACTTGTTATGTACCTATTGTTCTTCTAGATAGCTGGAGTTCTACAAAAGAGAGATGTTAGGCAGATTGGTGTAAGGACTCCTTCCTTGTCTTATCTTTTTTCTCTTTTTTATTTCTATTTTCTTTAGACACGCAGACTACCTTTGTAGAAGTTTTCAACTTGCATGCCTTCCCTAGGAACATCTGAGGAGGTTTTCACGTAGGGATCTCTTAGTTTCCTTTATTTTTTTCTGTTTTTTTTTTCTTTTTCTATTGGGGTACCTAAGAGAGGTTTTCAGCCCTACAGTCAGCATCATATGCCTCATATAGGTTTTCATCTAGCCCCTTTATTTTTCCTTTTTCGCTGGTTTTTTAAAAAGTTTTGTCGATTGAGGCATGTGAGCCTCCTAATCAAATTCAATTATTTGTTTATTGAATTAATAAACTCTTCCTTGGATAGAGGTATTTTATACAACTTCAAACTATACCAATTGACAAGTAAGGGAATCCCTTCCTCATCAATTTTTATGATATGGATAAACCCATTCTCATCATATCTCTAGACTAGGTAGGAACCCAACCATATTTTCATTAACTTTCCCTTAAAATCCTTAAATCTAGAATCATACAGCAAGGTCCAATCTCCTTCTTGAAAACCATTCACTTTAATTTGTTTGTAATGCCAAATATTCCTTCGTATGTCAATTACCTTAGTGTGTGGGAGACCTTGTAGCCTAAATTTATCTAAATAATTGAGTTGGAGTAGGCTCTCTTTTTCTATTGCAGTAAGGTCCAAGGCTAACTGAGTTTCCATCCTAAAGGTTTTGTATTCAAATTCAATGGACAAGAGGGAATTCTTCCCATAGACTAGTTAAAATGGAGTAAATCTAGTGCTAGTATTCTAAGTTGTGTTGTAGGTCCAAGTGGCTAACAACCTTTGTTAAAATGTTCTCCAATGATATGTTTGTGACATCCAAGTCCTCATTTTCCTAGGGGTGATAGGTAGTGGATTTCTTGTTCTTGATGTGGTGTTGCCTCCTGAGATCTTCGATAAGATTTTATGTGATTGTGCTCCTTGTCCACTGACTAACTTTCTAGGAAAACCAAACCTGTAGAAGATGTTCTCCCTCAGAAACATGGGAATTACATAGATTGAATGGAAGGACACTACAAGAAAATTTACCCCAAGTACATGTGAATGTGGCCTAATCTTAGTCATCATAGCTGATCTATATTTGGTTGTATCCACTAAATCGATCGAGGAAGGAGAATAATTTCTTCCTGCAAGGCCATCTAGGGTTTTTTCAGAGAAGGGAAAATGAAAATGGTTTTTATTTGCAGCCTTGATAAGCTCTTAGTAGTTAGCACAGATCCTCTAGTTCTGATTTTTCTTGGGTACTAAAACAAGAGGGGACACCCATTCACTATATGAAATGGGATATATGAACCCTACATCTAGTAGCTTTTTTACATACTTTTCACAATGTCCTTAAGATATCGATTCATCCTTCTCTAGGGTTGGATCACATGCTTACATCCCTCCTTTATGTAGATATGATGAGTACATACTGAGGGATGTACACCATTAATTTCCTTTTAATCCCAAGAAAAAGCATCGTCATGTTTCCTCATCACACTACATAACTGTTCTTCCTGCTCAGCAAGGAGATATCGGTTTATCTTTAGAGTTCTGGATGGACCAATCTCCATAACTTTGGCGTGTTCTAGGCTAGACTTAACAAAGCACAATTTAATCCAAGGATTACTCTCAAATTCTTTCATTAGTTCATCAACTAGTGTGGCAGTGGGGCAATAATTCTATAAGATATGGTCAATAAGGTCATCCCCATCAAGTTTCCTTCCCCCTATAACAATTCCAAGTGTGACAATTGGGTAGGGGGTTGTATGATAAAATTATTATTCTTCCTCATTCTCTAATCATAGGGGTAAATCATGATCAATAGAGGGTTGAGCAGGATGATACAACACACCTTTTTTTTTATAAAATTCCATTCTTAATTGTCATGTTCCCACCCCTACAACTAATGTAGGCATCAACAATGGCCAACCAAGGTCTTCCTAGGATGACAAGGTATTCATTAAACTTGCTTTTGGAATGGAGGAACAAAAAATGACTGGGGTACTCCCCGGAGTAAATGGATAACATGAAATCCTCAATAACTCCCTCATGAGCTACTATGGATCTTTCTGTAAGCTATAACACTATAGTGGTCTTCCTCAAATCCCCTTGGAGATTGAACTTCAACATGGTTCCCCTAGTCACCACATTGCTTTCAGCCCAAAGATCAATCAAGGTATTTGGAAAAATAATGCCATCAATGTGCACATCAACCACTGGGCTACTAGAATCCAAGTACTTCAGGAAGATCACCCTCCCAAACATGAAATCAGATAGTTGTCTAACAAAATCATGGGTGGGGTTATTTATTCTTCTTCTTCCTGCTTTGTTGAAACATTTCTCTTCAATAATTTTGTTGTAAATGGGAACATCTTTGATGTCCTACAAAGGGGGTATATTGACACACAAGATCTATAATTCTCCCACAAATTAAACCTGTTATGGGGTGTGCTGGTTAGGGTGGACAAACCTTTCAAGAAGAGGTACATTGGCTTGAGGGGAAGTCTCTTCCTTCCACTTTTCAATCTCTCCAAGTGTATAAGGCAAGTGATTATCTGGGAGCACCTTCCCAGGAGGTTAATATCTTGGATTTCCACATCATAAGCAAGATAGGATGTCTCCCCACTGCAAATCCGTTGTGCTACTTATTGTTCGGGATCGGGTTGGGTTGAGTGAGCATTTTAGGTTGCTTAGGTGGAGTTTTTAGAGTAAATTGTGGCTAAGGTTGAGGTGGAGGTAGTAAAGTAGGAGGTTGGTTTTTTTTGGTTCTCCATCTTGGTGAGGTATTTCTCAATTGGGATGATTGGGGTGGATATGAGTGAAAATGAGTGTTGATAGGATGAGGAGAATATTGAGGAGAATAAGTCCGAGGAGGAGGCATATTCATGATGGATGAGTGGAAGGGTAGCAAGGCTCGAAATGTGCATGTTGATTTGGATTGTAGTGAGGATAATGTACACCTTGCATGCCTTATTGATATGGTCTAGGACCTAGAGGCCTCCTTTGGTTAATGAAGAATAACTACTCTGACCCACCTTCTACCCGTCCTTGGTATACAATCGTTAGGCCTGGTAGAGAGGGACAATTTTCTATTTCATTATTCTATTCACAATCTAAAACAAACTCCATGAAATTGAATGGGAATTAATTCCTAGGATGTCTCTTAGTACATCTAGGGAAAAATATAGCTAGTGCACTTTCTTCTTCCTCTTTCCTCCTTTTGATTTGCATAGTATACATTTATAGGGAAATCTATGCAACATTTCACTCTTAAAATTTCGCAGCATAATTCCTATCTCATGTTTGAAGGTTGTTGTTTAGGGAGAGGAACTAACGAAGATTTGGCTAGACCTGCGCATTTTTCTAACATCCCTAGAGTTATTCGTTAATACATTTTTGGTGTCATCATAAGAAAATTGGTAGATATCTCTTCCAAACAACGTGTTTAGGGTTTCCATTACATCCTATGTGATCCATCGAGGAAGAAATAACTTGAATGTCTCAGGATCAAGGGTACAATTGGCCCTCCTACAATTGAGTTGAAATATTTCCTCAGTAGTCCTCCAAAGATTCATTAGGTCCAAAATTCATCCTAGATATTTCCCTCTTTTTCCTTTGGAATTATAGTAATCCTATATTTTCCATTGAAGGATTGTTGCATTTGGGAGTAGGTAGTGATGCTCCCTCCAGGTAAACTCATAAACTAGTGAAGGCTACATCTTTGAGGATAGAAGGAAATAAGCATAATCTCAGGTCCTATATACAACAACAAACTCAAACATGGAGGTGTCAGGCTCCTTAGAGGTTAAGCCATGGAAATTTGGAAGGGAGGAAGGGCTTATATTCTTCATTCTAGCCTCTCCATTGGTTTCTCTATTAGGGAAAGCTCATTATTCTTTTTTTCAACCATGGTTTGGGTAGATGAGATAGGCTCTTCTTTCCCTATGCGTTCCTCAAAATTTTCAGGTTGCTCACCTAAAGGTTCTTCTAGCTCCCCTATAGTCAGAGAGGGAAATTCACAATCACCAAATAACAATGAAGGTTTACTACTTGAGGGGGTGGGGGTTCTTGGTAAGAATTTCCCTTAGTTATCCCTACTCTTATGATGAATGAAAGAAGTATTATTATTGAATTTTCACTTCTTTTTTTAAAAACAATAAGACTGATGAAAAACATAAAAAACAAGCAACTCTTAACTAGAAACATAACCTACTTAAACACCTCCCATGAAATAGCACCAAAAAGTGATGAGTCTGGTATTGCACCAAGGATTTTGGGACTCTAGAGAGCTTATCAACTTAAATTATCAACTTTGGGTTCATACAAACTTAGAGGTGACAATCATATATGCACAACATGTTAGGTTCTACTCATTTCACCATCGTTCAAGAGATCAAATCAAGGTGTTCAAAGACCAGTCCTTCAACCAACTACAAACATAAAAACAAGTCACAAGTGCAAGAATATGAACATGATTCTACTATAGAAGTGAAAGAAGTGCCCTACATTCAAGAAAACTTCTAAATTGGAATTGCATGAAAGAAAAAACTAGTATATTTGCAAAAGTAAACCATCTTATTCTACTTGTATACCTAATCAATGTAACATGCTACTTACATAAATAATATATCAATTTGTAGTTTCTAGAAAATGAGAAATTCGACCTTCAACACAATTATGAAAAATGGCTAATTCTAATTCTCTTTATTGTCTTATGTTTGCAGTGAGAATAAAATGGAGTTGGAGTGGTATTGAGGTATCCCCTAATCATGAAATCAAATATTTGGGACAATTATTCAACTTAAATGTGAGAGGGTCAAAATATAGAGCAAATCTAGTTGAGGTAAAACAATGCTATAGGAGTCCCTATTTTTCGATAGGAGGGGGGTATGAGATATTTTCAATTATTGGAATCATGTCTTTAAGGTGGAATAATATGGATTAAAGTAGAAGAAGGTGTGTGAAGGGTCTGGTATCCCCTTAGTGAAGCCCAGTACCCCTTGGAGGTCTATCTTGCACCAAATATCGTGCCCATAATGTCCTCCATTTACCCTAGAAGAGTGGTTTAAGTTACATATTTTGGGAGCAATGTGAGGTGTATAGAAGGGAGATGGAGTGACCTAGGTCAATGTAGAAAGGCATGCCCATGCATTTTATTTAATACAATCTCTACAAACCAATTAAACACATGCATCAAATGATCACTATTACAACTAAGAAAATTATCATGGAAAAGATGAGTTGATTTTTATTGAAATCTAGTCGAAACCACAACACAACTCCTAATTTCCAAACCAATGTTACTAGCTCCTAAATTGAAGAAACTAAACATGCATAAGGATTACACTCTTATACTTAAGAAATCATAAAAAAATAATTTTGTGTTCTTATTGTAGATCTTCTAATCATTCTTCCCACAAGAGAGGTGATAAGAAAACCTGCAACTACAAATATTGAAATATAACACCTACTAAAACAAGAAAATCATTGCAATAAATTGGTCAGGAACAAGGAAGAAATAAAAGAGAGACCAAAGCCTCTGGTTTGGGCCTAAACCCAAGGGTTTTAGCACACCAAAAATACTTCAGATGTATACCAATGGTGAAATTCCCATTAACATAAAATAAGAGTCACATATATCATATGAAAGATGATAACAATGTCAAGCACTTCTTGGAAACATTTGAGCACTACTGGGGGAGGGTGAGGGGATGAATTAGTTATGTGATCTATATACAATTTTTACCAATTATTTCTTTTACTGAATCACACATACATGCACTAGAAACTCATTAAACTATTTATATAAGAAACTAAATCATAAATCATTTGAGGAATATAAAAAATAAAAATGCACACCACATCAATCACACATGAGAAAATATCTATGGTGGAAATCCTTCTGAAAGAAAAACCACACTTACTACTGTGAATTTGCTCTGAATTTCTATTATGTTAAGCACATGATATTTGTACATTCTATGCTAACTCCCATCAACATGGAGACTCCCTCACATAAAAAATTCCAAAATTGATTGGCTAGGAGACTCGTTACTACTTTTCAGCTCGGAAAATTTGTTCTCACAAAGATTTACGAAATACCATCTATTGAAGTCCACCACAGTCAATTGATCCTTGCCCAACTACCATTGGATGGAGAAACATCTTCCTTGCACTAAAGATTTGATATCAATGCTTCACCTCCATGAAGTGACTGCTCCCCGCCACCATGTCGACCTCCTTTCATCTATTTTCATACTGGATCCAAAGACACTATTCTCAACTAGAAATTATCTTTGCATACATGCACTCAACAACAAGATCCCATCACCAAATCAAAATAAATCAAATGCAGAAAACATGTGTTTTCCAATAATAAATTGTGGCCATGATCAAATTTGAATACAGTAGACCCTCATAAAAATCTAGAGAAAAAACAATTAGCAACATAAAACGCTAAGGATATGCACCAAGTGTAATAGAAACTCCTACAATAACATATGTGAGAGGATCATCAACAATACTATAGAAATGTAAAAGTTCTCCAAACAAACTCTACTCCAACAACTTCAATCCTGATCTATACGATAGTATCCATAAGATCTACTCCTTATTCACTCATTAACACTCATGGACTGAAGCATGTAGGCTCTACAATATGTATGAAGCATAGTATCCGTATTCATCCTTCTCCCCAACATATAGTATACGTCTAAAAAAATCAACACAGAGATCTAAGATCAACTATATAAACCATGTAGGGAAAAATTGAGCTTAGAGATGGGATCAAAGGTGCACAAATTCTACCAAATCAATCAAATAAGGCGACTAATGGTGCACTAAATGCATGCGCATCATGAGAGGACCTTTCCAAACTAATTATGACCTTTTTTCACTTTTTATGGATGACTTAGAAATTTCCAAGATAATTTGCTTTCAATCAGTGCAAGGAATGTGAAGGAAATCTTGTCAAATCCCTCAGTTGATCCCCTGACATAGTATGAAATCAACTAGGGCTATAACCACTCCCATAGGTTTCCCTCCATGCAACTAGAGCTTTTCAACCTCTCCGTTTACTAAGAATGCATGAAGTTGGGGCTAAAGTTCATGGAAAACATCATGCCTTCAGATCAAAACATTTTCCACACATTGGATCCTCTTGTCCAGCATATGTGCTAGCCTCTAGGCCTCTGACATCACATCTGATGCATTTGCAAGTAGACAAAACATGCCTCGAAAGTGTTACTACCAAGTTAACCTATAAGGGCCATAAAAGAAGGTTGACACGTGTGACAATAAGTCATCCACTCTCCATATGACCTCTTAACAAGATGCAACAACTCTCTTAGACATCTGTAGTACCAATGCATCATCATCACCATCATCATCATGAAGTCATCACACTACTACAAGTCATCTCCATGAGGCATAAGTATGAAGACCTAGTTGACACCTCAACTAGTGTGCCATCAACCATCACCATCACATGTACATTCGCTCATCAAATTGTAGTAGCCTCCTCTACCCATAGAAACATCAAGTAACCACCATGAGATGTCCATCAGTGCACATTCCAAATTGTCCAAGATGATCATGCTACATCAATCTCCATTAATGGCATGAACGACAACCATGAGTGTGCGATCATCAATGCCAATACATGCCAATACAAACCAACATGAGTAACATTATATTGTTGATATCAATGCCAACAAATAGGATAACCAACTGAAACATCCATAACACATGTATATGACAAGTATGACCATAACAAAGACCCCTTTAACATCAATGCCAACACCACAATGCCAACAAGCTACCCATTTGGCATTGATGTCAAACTCAACAAAATGTGATGTTGATGTCCATACACTCTCCAAAACTGAGCTACACTCTATCCATTCAAAATATCTCCCCTTTCGACATCAATGGTAAAGGGTCAACTCCATATGAATCAACAATAAGAACTAAAGAATATAATAGAGAAATACATATCTCCATGGATGAAATATAATGCAATGAAAGGTCATCCATGCCTCCATACAAGCAACAAGTAGCATAGGTATCTAATCAATATCCAGAGCATAATACCAAGCAACAACTACTATAAAAAATTAGCATCATGATAACATAAGGAAACCATAAGAAACATATGCAACATCATCATAATAACAACTATGAGAAACATAATATAATATGCATCAATATTCACATAAGAATCAATCCATGACTCCTCCTCATAGCAACATCATATGAGTATCATCATCAAATCTAGCAACCTCCACATGAGGAAACTACACACAATCTTCCCCATAACTACATAGCAACAACTATCATGAAATATCATCACATGAGGCCAAGAACCTCACTATCAAAGTATAGTATGAGGCATACCATGAACACCTCCAAGCAGATCATAATGCCAAAAATGTATGGTTGAAGTAAATAGGAACAAATAATGCTCCCCCTAAACACATGCCATCTCCAAGTCGTAGAGATACCAATTTTTCGACTCAAATGACCGCTTTCATTGTAAACAATGCTTCCTTGAAAAATAGAAGCATCATACGGACCAAGACTCCACACAACCATGACTCAAGTGACATATACATTGATAAATACATGGTTGTAGTAGGGGCATATGGCCTCATACAAAACTCATATCACCATAACATGACCTCATCACTCATGGCTAAGTGACCCAAAAGATAGTACAACATAAGTACATGGCTCCATGATCGTATTACATGAATATATCAATGAAATACATGGCTTCTATAATAATATCCTATGGAAGAATGACTCAAATACATAGTACATCATGGAAATTACATCATCCTTAGCCCATACATGTGGCTACAAAATGGATTTATAAGACTCCTCCATAACAAGCCTATCATCATGATAACTTAACAACTATTGAATGGTCTCAACACCATCATAAAATTATGAAGCAATGGTAAATACATGGATGTTATAAACTACATATGAAAACCTATACATGGGTGGTCCATGTGAAAGTCTGCTCAATACATCCTAGAGTCATGATCATAACCTATGCGTGGTTACACATCGTTTCAACCAACTATTAGTGGAAACCAAAAACATATATATGGCTGAAAATTTACTCCTTCCACTGATGAAAGACATATAAATATGCTATAGTCACATGAGTGAAAAGAAATGAGATATAAGAGAATAAAACATGAATCTCAATACCATGCATAGCTCCACTTGAGCTCAATATACCTCCAAGAGACAGGTTGATCCTATGGACATGAATGGGCATGAGGTGGAAAATAACTCATAATATGTTGCTACAAACTCTATCATACACTCCCCGTGAGGGCATGCACCTCTCATAAATTCTACAGTCCTCTATAGATATGCATGAATACTCATGGATTATAGGAGGGAATGATCTTCACTAGTTGAAGAGATGTTGCTCCTTCCTCCTCCACACGATATTTGGGTATTGTTTCTCTTCTTTGAATTGATTTTTTCTTCCTTAACTTGATTCCTTCCTTTCTTCACTCATATTGTGCTATATCCTCTCTGTTTTTGCCACTTTTAATAGTTTTGACTTGAATAATGAGGCAACAAACAATCTCTTGCCATATGGTGAAATCTATTGAAAATATAGCACTCCACATGGCTAGAAGGATAAACTCTTCTTTTGTTCATGATAGATCTAAACCATGCATGAAATGCCTCTGTCCTCTAATGGTTATACTTGCAATCTATTAACTTATGGCCAAACAAATTACACGAGTTATAATAAACATAAAAGAATAGTTATACATGTTAGACATTCTCCAAGTCTGCTGGAATTGTCGGAATCTCTCTTGATGTGGACTATACATTTTTCTCCAATAATTTGCTACAATATTCCCAAACTTGTGACAATTGTAACATTCTACATTATGCACCAAAGGAGCAAAATGAACAAAAGGCACAAAAGGAACAAAAGGACTTTGAATCCTTAAAAAATTTACAAATATTTCACAATTATCTCTAGGAGAAAAAGGTCTTCTATATGTACATCCTCCTTGTGATTTTCTTCTTTGCTACTTGAATTGTTGTTGGTTCTTTTTTTTTGTTATCTGAATGTTGGATTTGTTTTTTATTTCCTTGGATCTCACTTTTACTGTTGGTATTGTTTTTTATAAGTTTCTTGAGATCTTCTTTGGTTTTTTTACCTTCATGCAAACTATACTCACCCTTCTGAAATCCAATGCCAGATTTATCGAAAGATGTTCTTTAGATCTCAAAAAAATTATCCAAGGCTACCAAAAATTTCTCCATCTTTTGCTATTTTCTCAAGGAAACCACTTCTATTTCAACATTTTCAACTTCTTCTACCTTCACTTGGTATTCCTTCTGCATACCTTCTTCAACCTTTTCTTCTTCTGCGAATTTAACTTTTAAGCTCACAATATCCTCCTTGATATTGGCCTCCTTATCATCACAAATTTGCAATAGTTTTTGTTGACCCTTGCATGCAGCTCTTAGTCTAGAAATATTTGATATAAGAACCTTAATATCATTCTCATCTTCACTAGCCAATTCAACATGATCAGAATATGAATCAACAAAACTATAACTCAATAGAAAATCACTAATGTTTATACATTTAGGTGTAATATTTTATGATCTCTTCTCATCATCGGCTAAGTCATGTGCACTAGAAGAATGAGACTCTTGTGGCTAATATTCTTGTTTTTGGATGTTCTTCTTTTGGCTCTTCTTCTTATTTATCTTCTTCTCAAATTCCTTTTTATTTTTGGTACCATCTCCAAAAATGGATCCTATCTTATCCCACATTTTCTTGGCATGTTTCAAACCCAATATACTCTTGATATCATCATCATGAAGATTGTTGTAGATTATGCACAGTGCTTGTGCATCTTGTTGCAAAAATTATTTTGAAATTGGATCCTTGCCACAACCTTCACATATTGGTCTCCAAATGTTATATTCACAAGAGAATAATTCAGATTTTACATTTTCACAACATACCTTATAATTTGCATCAATGAGAACAACCATTTCGAAAATAAAAAAGCAATTTCCACCAACAAACACTAGATCTACTCCCCAGTCATCAATATGAAACCAAGAGCATTGCTATGATACCAATTGTTTGCAACCTTTGAGCACTACTCAAGGAGGGGGGGGGGGGGGGTGGGGGGGGGGGGCGGGGGTGGGGTGCGAATCATTAGTTTGATCTATATACATTTTTTACCAATTATTTTTTTTGACTGAATCACATGTACATGCACCAACAACTCATTCAAGTATCCATGCATATAAACAAATAATTAGCTAAATCATTAACCATGTGAGCAATATAAACAAGAAAAAATGAACACCACATCAATCACACATGAGACATATATTTATGGTGGAAACCCTTCCGAGAGAAAAACCACTCTTGTTGCTGCTTCTCTGCTCTAAATTTCTATTATGTCAAACAATTTATCCTTTTACATAGTGTTCTAATTCCCATGAACATGGACAATCAACCTCATACACAAAATGCCAACACCAATTGGCTAGGATACTTGATACTATAGATAAGCTCGGAAACTTTTTTCTCACATGGATTTGCAAACTACCATCCTTGGAAGGCCACCACAATCAATTGATCCTCACCCAACTACCATTTGGATATCCAACCACCATTGGATGGAGATACTTATTCCTTTTGCTAAAGCTTCGGTATCACTATTCCACCTCCATGAAGTCACTGCTCCTCATTACCATGTGGAACTCCTGTCATCTATTTTGAAAATGGATCCTAAGACACTATGCTCAATTGGAAAGGAACTCCGCATATATGCTGTCAGTAGCAGTACCTCATCATGAAATCAAAATAAAACAAATCCACAAAAACATGTGCTCTCTAATAGCAAACTATTTCCACAATCAATATGAATACAACAAACCCTCACATGAATATAATGATGCATAAAACAATAATAAACATAAAAAGCTAAGGTTATGTAACAAAAGTAATAGAAGCTCATACAAACATATGTGAGAGGATCATCAACAATACTCCAGTAGCATATAAAAATATTTGAACAAACTGTACTCCCAAAACTTCAATTCTAATATGTACTGCAACATCCTTTCGAATTGCCCATTATTCAATCAATAAAACTCATGGACTGAACCATCTAGGCACTCCAATAGGTCTAAAGCATAATCTCGCTATTCATCCTTCTGTTCACACATACACCACATATAACACAATCAACATACAACTCCAAGCTCAAGTACATAAAACATGTAGGGAGAAATTGAGCTTGGGGATGGGATCAAATGTGCACAAATTAGAGCAAATCAATCCACTAAGGTCACTACTAGTGCATTAAATACATTCACATCATGAGAGGATCTTTTCAAACTAATCCTGACTTTTTTCACTTTTTTTGGAAGCTTAAAAGAATTTCCAAGCTAATTTTATTTCGTTCATTGTGAGGAATGCAGAGGAAATATCATCAAATCCCTCATTCACTCTGTTGAAAAGGTCTAAAATTAACTAGGGCTATAACTACTCCCATAGGTTGGCCTCCATGCAACTAGAGATTTCCAATGACTCCCTTAAATCAACATGCATGTAATGCAGGCTAAATTTCAAGGAAAATATCATGACTTTAGCTCAAAACGTCTGCCACATGTTCGAGCCTCTTCTCCAACATATGTGCTATCATATATACCTATTAGATGGTCTCTGACACATCTGTAAGTAGAATAAACATGCCTCCCAAGTTCCACTTCCAAGTTAACCTACAAGGGCCAACCAATAAGGCTGACAAGTGTGCCAACACATCCTCCACTCTCCATTAGACCCATGAAAAAGATGCAAAACCTTTGTAAGACCTTTGTAGTACCTCTCCAACATCTTCATCATCATCATCATGAACTCATCACAGTACTAAAATTCATCTCCATGAAGGATGAGTATGAAGACCTAGATGAGGACCTAGTTGAAAACTCAACTAGTGTGCCATCAACCATCACCATCACATGTAGGTTTGCTCATGAATCTATAGTAGCCTCCCCTACCTATAGAAACATCAATAAATCATCCTGACATGTCCATCAATGCACATGAAAACTCCTCCAAGACCATCATGCTACGTCAATCTCCATCAATGCCATCACTGACTATCAAGAGTTTTCCATCATTAATTCTAACACAGGACAATACAAACCAACATGAGTAACATCATATTGTTGACATCAATGCCAATCAATAGGGCCAACATGTAAAAAATCTGTCACGCATGCATATGAAAAGTATGACCATGACCAAGGCCATGTTTAAATCAATGTCAATACCATAATGCCAACAACATTAGGCTCTCAGTAGTTACTCCTAGCTGCAACATAAATTTGAATCCTCATGAGCCTTTTGGCTCATTTATTTATACAAAAAGAAGCTGAGAGCATCTCCCTTAAAAAGAGGAGTGATGCCTTCCAAAATATTGAGATTTGTGGACCTATTTTTCTTTGGTCTTCACATGTATTTGGAATTCCTTGGTTGCTACTGAATTTGAGTTTTTGGTGAGGATTGTGTGATCTCAAGATTAGTTGAAGAGTTAACGAGGTGGGAAAGCCTCCAATATTCTATTTTGTTGTTCACATCAAGCCCCTACATAGTAAATATCTCCAAAAACACTTCTTTTTCCTGCATATGAATCACATTAGGTCATGCAATATGAAGAAAAACCTTTAGTCTTATTACCAAGCATATGATGGCTACAAATTTGAATTAATGTGAGAAAAAGAGATTTTTAAGGGTTTGAGGATAGAATAATGAACCTAAAAATGTACCTATTGATGGGCCCCATTGTTGGGTGTGTGTTATGCTCATTCAATGACTAGCCCAATGTGTGCATCACACACCACACCACTAACTAATTTGTCGAACTAAATATTATGTTCAAATCAATCCTTTGTGACAACATATCAGAAATATCAAAACAAAAATAAACCCATTCTACAAACTACAAGGCGAAAAAAACAATTTCACACTTACAAAAAGGAACAATAATTAATCTACCACTATGATACTGCAATCCTTACTAAAGAGGAGGGCCCTTCCTCCATTGCAAGGAACACAAATAAGATGCAAATTAGTAAATTCTCAACATCATGTCTAGAAAGAATACATTGGAAATGTTTTTCGTTGTATTAAAATGATTATGAGTTACAGGAGAAAAATAATGATACTGTCCATCCCATTTATGTCGAATTGAGTCTCCTTTATAAGATTTACATGTCCAAAATAAGAAACAAATCAGTCATGAGAATCTCTTGATTCTCATGTTCATCAATATCAAGAGAAAATACAAATTATTACAACAAGTTCTAAATACAACGCCTATTGCTATTACATCATTTCTCAAATTCATAATTGCCTTGAACCCTTAGCCGCACATAGATAATAAAATATTTATGACAGTTTCCCTATGGAATAATACCCACAATCCTACACAGTTGTAATGTAGTCAACGTCCCATGGTGTAACAACAATTTGAGGTGTATCAACAATACTTCATGTGTAACAACAACTCGGCGTGTAACAATAAGTAGTCAAAACCCTTTTGTAAATTATCACACCATTGTTCATCCTTTGGTCATAGACTATGTAGCATCACCTGAAAGAAATAGAGTCAAAGAAATTTTTTTCCATAATTGCCTCAGTTAGTCATCGAAAAGATATCACCACATTCATATTTAACAAAAATGGTAAAATAATATGTCGGAACAAAAATGGATCCTTATAACCCGGAAAATGGTAATTATGATATAAAGTCCACAAGTTTAGAGGTGAAATTGTTAAGGATGGGTGAAAAAGGTGTCTAAAATATGCACTGAACCTTTACCGAGCATATCCCCCAAACTAAAGCAATTGCATGTCCTCATGCATAAATTCTTTAGAGCCCACTACTATACTTCATATGTAGTTCTATCAAATTATAGGCATTAGCAGTGTCCTCGTTAGTAGACCTATAGCCTTGAGTGCCCATTAGTTGATGTGGCCAAGGTTCCTCCTTATAATCACATAGTTGGTACTAAGGCTGGTACTCTTCCACTAGTAGATAAATCAAAGGATAGTTGAACCTGAGTTCTATAAAAAATGTGTTGAATCGATCCACAATCGAGGTATACTTTGGGATTCGTACAAAAACAACCAAAACATTTTGAAAACCAAATGGGTTGCTTTCCTGTAGTCCTACACTACTAATATTTGTGTGTTTATGGAACACTATTCGTGTAAGACTCTTAAAATGCACAAAAAGGTTGAGGTAGAGCTTCACAGTTCTTCACCTATAGATGGCTGCCTGTTCCTTGACATCTAGAATGCTAAAAAATTTCCTGAAAAGTTTTGTTAATTTTGCAGCCACACCTTGTTCAGCCTAGATGATTAATGATGGATTTACTTCATTTGTGCCCATTGTCTTCATGGCCATGCGCCATTTTATCTAATTTTTTATAAAATAAATAAACGTGCACAACTCCAGATCACCCACTTAAGAAACAACACACACAATCATGTGTGTACTAACATGATCACAAATTATATAATGGAGGAAAAGCTCACAAAGAAAGCTTTGATCATGGAAATCACATGCACGAAAAATGTCCAAAAAGGTTCGATTATAATTACCCATATATATTCTATTTTCATAGACCGCCTTCAATTGAAGCAAGAAAAATCATTCCCACAGAAAAACTAGGTAGGATGGAGAGCATCTTCTACAACCTAATAGATTTAGGGCAAGTTCATGCATCTTGTGTTTGCTATTCATTAAATCTTAAACCTGCTACTACAACAACTTTAGCTTCTCTTTTTTCTTCTTCATAGCTGCCACCTCTTCGCATCTATCCCATCTTTCTACTAAATCCTTCTCAACCCATTTCTCCTTGAGCAAGTTCACTACTTTATATTGTGCCACCAATAAGATCACTCCTTCCTGCAGCAAGAGTTTGTGCTGCTTCCACTTCGCAAATCTAATATCAATAAAATATTCTCCTAACACCATCTTGATTTAGGACCCTTTGTTCCTTCACATGCACTATCTCTTGGGGGTGTAACAACATCCTGAGGATTGAGCTTCTTCGTTTCGACAACTGGTTCTTGTTTAACAACAACATTGTTAATGGGTTCTTGTTAGCAACCTCTTCTTTTTGTCCCTCAATAGCTTATGCCTCTATTGTTGGTTCTTCTGCAACAGAAATATCGTCACCATGTTCTTGTGTATCATCTCTTCAGTTGCTACCAATGGAATGCTTTGTTTCAGCTACCAATTCTTATGTATCTAAGTTTCCATCGAAATGGTGCTCGCAACACAGACTTTCTATCCAGTTTCTGCTAGTTTTATGCTGCATGACAAACACATAAGACCTCGTGAAGAATCCACCCTGATTTTGTCGACTACTTCTCCCAAGTTATCTAGGCCTGGGACCCTTCCTTCTGCTCCGCTACTTTCAAATTGTTGCCTCAAATTTTCATTTTCTTCTTCTAAATTCTTGATTTTAAGTAGAAAAAACTGAGTCTCGTCCTTACCTAGCAGAGGGTCTTCCTCTGGATGGAGTTGTTCCTTCTTTATGCTTCCCCATGCTCTTGCTCGGTTCCATGTTGGATGGAGGTGAAGATTCTGAAGATGAACTCACTTTTACCCTTTTCTTCAGTATCCTACTGCCTACTGGCTTCTTCAATGATGTTTTCTCAATCCTACTCTTCAAATATTTGGCTCATTCTCTAGTCTCCCTTGCCTCGTTTGGGGTGTTAGGGATTTCAATTTGCCTCTTGCAGAAGGTCTTGTCTTTCTACTTATCAATTCTTCCCACATTTTTCCTTGTTGTTCCAGTGTGTCCAGTATGATCAATTTAGGAAGACTGTGATTGGTGACACAAGTTTCTAGGTGTGCAACGGATTTTACAGCCATCGAGATGTGCATGATGTTTTCTAACAAGAAATATGGAAAGTTAATCAACTTCTTGTGCCGTAGGTGGTTTAGCAGTGAAAAATGGTATTTAAACATGATCATTGCCCTTCCTTTGCAGGTAATGTATAGGGAAACATCTCCCCATGGCCGAGTTGTTAGAGAATCTACGGAAAATTAATGTTGTGGTGATCTCTGAGACTTGGTAACAATTTGTGAAGTCTTTTTACTTTTTCTTAGTTAGCTTATATTTATTCTTGTTCTTATTAGTGCATATGTGTGTGCTTCATCAAACTTCTACCAAAACAAAATAACAAGAGCACAAAATTTGGCTCTCTATTAGGGACAAACCCTCTTCACTCTTGAGAGGGAAACCCTTTATAAGTTTTCCCTTATTGAAGCTTCTTATTTGAACAACTACCAAAACCTAGACCCTTGAATAAGACATCCTCCAATCATGAATGAAATCCATCCTTTTTCTGCACTATCACTTCCCACATATCTTCAGGCACTCCTTTGGACAATTTGTCTTCCATCACTTTGTCGTCTAGGTCAGGAAACCCTAGAATATTAGGGATCCTTCTCTTTTCTATAAGGAGGACCTTCTTTGCTAACCTTGGGATACCTTCTATACCTAACTGCACATCTTAATTAGGCTTCTTATTCCGCTGCCCTAAACTATTGTCAATCCATTCCTTCATGTCGCATGTGTGACTATTTATGCCTTAGAAACAATCCTCATCTTCCTCGTTTATGTCTCTTATTCCTACACTTGTGAATCTTCCTTCAACGCTGGAGTATGAGACCTTTATTAGCCTAGTTTCTAACCCAAACCATAAATGATATGTCACTACACTTTTTTTGTTGATCTGGCCATAGTCTATCCCTTACTCCTTCAGATGTGTGGCTGTAGAAACCCTAGAAAGGAACCCCTTAACTACATTGTTATTCCTTCTTGTAACGATGTCCTTGTAGCCCCTTTTCTTACCTTTTCTTCGTGCTATAAGCCTTATTCTTCCTTGAGAGTTTCAAATATGTGAGTGTGTGTCCAAATGAGGAGTGGAAAACCTCTATTTATAAAGGTTTCTCCCTCCTCCTTGAAGCCAACAGGACTGTCCCTAAATCTGACTTGTAGTTGCATTATATTTCAACATTTATTCATCATTTTTTCTGCCTCTAGACTTTGTTGGTTCTATGAGAGGATTTGACCATGCTTGGAGTTATTTCCTTGACCTTGTATGATCACTTACATGATGTAACATACCCTCAAAGGGTATTTTCATAATTACATTTTGACTTTGACTCTCTTGAAGCACTTCAAAATATGCTTAACCTATTTTAAATGAGCAAGAAACTCATTGAAAAATAATACAAAAATAATTTCTCTTTTCTTGAATAAGTACAAATATCAAAACTACATTTATGAAGACCAGACCTAGTTATATTTTCTCCAACACTCCCTCTTAACTAGGGAGGTATTTGTACAACATTACAAGGTGTTTGGAAATTTTCAATCTTGAAGAATTCACATAAGCGAAACAGGATTAGCAATCCATCTATTATAGCATAATATAAATTAGCATTGACATAGTGGAAGGTATTTACTAAGAGCTCCATCTATTCAGAAGACAATAAGCCACAATGTTGGTGACACCAATGATTTATATACACCTTCATCATTGTCTCTCAAGGTACATACCCACCTAGGTGTTCTCGAGTATGACCTTCTAGAACTATTCTTATCTTGGGTTCCAAACCCTAAAATAATATTGGTCCTCTTCCCTACCATTGTGTTTGATTCCCTATACATCCTCAAAGAGTATCGAATGCTATATCATTACCTAATCCTGCCATTCTTTCTTCCCATGTGAAGACAAGAATGTTGTGTCTATCTTATGTTCACATTTCCATTCATAACCTTCATCTAGAATTACAACTGCAAGGCCCATGAAAAGGAAAACACAATTTTCACTCCATTGTAATAAGAGGTGATTCAAAGCTCCCTCTTGATCAGGGACCTGTCAGACCTCCCTCTTAACTAGGGACTCTTTCCTTCATTAGAAGCTTCTTCTTCATGGGTGCTTCAACTGCAAGATCTCCTTCCTTTCTTGATTTCATGAAGTCTTCAACTGAAATTCTTCTCAATATGCCACCATCCATCCATCACATTCCTTCTTGGTTTGTCATGTCATTGCTTCGTGGAAAGTGACTATTAGGTTCTTCTTGTCATCTTTTCCATGCTCCAATATACTTGATAGGTCATATGCTTTGACTTGGTAGCCCATCATGACTTCATCTTGATATTGCTTCAACATTTTTTTTCCTTTAGTTGGATGGATTCTTCATCATGACATATTCATAGAGTAGAATCGGTTATCTACATCTTTTATATCTCCAAGGCCTTCATCGGTGTCAAGGGTCCTTTCTTTCTTCATCAGAGCTATCCTACCTTATTTCAAGAGATATCTTTCAAGCAATTTTTTTAGATAGTGATTCTTTGTGATGATGGTGTTATTCACATGTTTGATCTCTTTCTTCATTTTCTTCTTCTCAGATAGATTTTCAACCACCTACTTCTTCTTTTGTAAGCATTCGTTCATCCCTTTCTTTCCGGATTTGTCATCATTTCTTCTTTCTTCTCAGTCAACAACCTTATGCTCCGTATGTGAGCATGTTCTTTTGTTGACCTTCATTCTATCATGGTACATGCCTTCGAGCGTATTCTTGGTGAAAGAGATCCTTTCATGATTGATCATGTTATAGAACTATACCCATGACTCAATAATATACAAATGATGAAATGAATTATAATTTTATGCATACATACCTCATATTGATCCTCCTTGATCATTCCTTGGTGTAGCCCTTCTTGCTTAATCTTAGCCTGCTTGCATATCATCCCTTTTTCTTGAATCCCATGAGTGGGATTCCTAAGGAAACATCTACCTTGGTTCACAAACCTTCTCTTGAAGATTCCATCAAAGGATATTAAGGATCCTTTCCTTAGAAATGTTTCCTACCTTTGATGATTTAGGTCTTCAATATTCTTGTCATGATAAAGTTTTCTTCCATCATATATGAGGTCCTATTCTAGGTATGCTCCTTCTACATGAATATATTTGAGCTATATTTTCCGTGCTCCTATATTCGAGAAGATATTTCTAGCTATGCATTTTTGTTCTTCTCATAAATGCTACATCTACATGAGCATCTAGAACTCCATGTGTATCATGCTACTAGATTGTAGAGGGTAAATCTAGCCATGAAATTTAATTTATTCCTACATGCTCCTATTCTACTCAAAACTTTCAAAGAATTCTAGAAGGAAAAAGTTTGACCTAGTATTTAGTCAATTTAACGTCTTAAATTGCTTTACATAAATTATCAATCTGGGTATCATAAACTGATGAAGTGTGGTGCACCATATGTGCTTAGTTAACCTTTTTCTTACTTCGTTGTTTTATAGATTTTATTTTGTTTTGGGGTTTTGTTCTTGTTGATCTCCTAAACTATCTAATCCAAATGGAAATCCTATTCTAAGGTCTTAAGAATATTTTTAAAGGTCAAGTATGGATGTAGATTTCAAGACAAGGTCTATGTCCCTAAGGGTAACTTTCAAAACTTAGCACTTCAAAAGATCTTAAAACATGTTATTGATGGAATTAGTACTTAAACAAAAGTGTAAGTATGCAACTACTTTAATCAAGAAAAAGATGGAATACTGATCATGAAATCACTATCCCTGCTGCTGTCTAAATACAAGAGAAATGAGTTAAGCTATTGCACTCAAAGAAATCCAAAAATTGCAAGTAAAGTAATGCTAAAATTAAATTACATCAACTCATATTCTGACCCCTCACCATTCGACTCGCTATGGCTTTCGGAGGTAATCATAAACAACTTGAGAAATCTAATATCTAATTTGCAGAAATTAAAACTATTATTAAACTACACATTCATACTTCAATCCCTCACCATTCATCTCGCTCTGGCTTTCGGAGGTAATTGAAAATGACATGAGCAATTCAATAACTAACTTGCAGAAACATAAACTAATATCAAACTACGCATTCATACTTCAATCCCTCACCATTCAACTCGCTTTGGCTTTTGGAGGTAACTGAAAATGACATGAGTAATTTAGTATATAATTTGCATAAAGGTAAACTAATATCAAATTACACACTCATACTTCAATCCCTCACCATTAGTCTCGCTATGGCTTTCAAAGATAACTGAAAATAACATGAGCAATTTAATATCTAATCTAACTAACAAAGCAAATTAATAAGACTGAAACCAAAACATAACTGAAATTGAAAAGCTAAAAAAATCAAAGTCAGCAGAGAGGCAAATCTCATGTCACTATTGGATGAAAAAAACATATAAAGAAAAACTAATCTACAATCAACCGGTTGAACACACTTGCATGAATTAAAATTGTATCAATGGAAACTCTAATCTATCAAACTTGAAAGCAATCAAATGACATAATGAAATCAAAGCAAAATTACAATATGAAATCTACTCTACCTTACATTCTAATGTGCCCCATGACATCTACTTCACATCTCCTTCCATGTTGAGAACATCAAAGCTTTATTCAAATTCTTCAAAATCACAAAGTGCAACAAATCTCTCCAAAGCTTTCAAAAGACATCAAGGAAGAACTACAAACTCTAAGCTAAAGAACTAAAATCCAAGTCAAGCTAGCTGAGACTAATAAGCTAACAAATGAAGGAGAGAGATCTCCTATTTATACAAAAGATGAGAAACCATCTCATTAATGAGAGTCCATGAATCTCTCCCATTACCTCTAGAGTCCTAATCAAAATAGGAAATGATAAGACACATGTCGTTTTAGAGTTACAATACAATTAGGATATGTGACACATATCCTCATGATCCCATGATTCTTTCCACTCAAAATCGAATTTGGCCTTAGAGTGCCACATAAGGGTCTTCTAGAAGCCTCCTTTCAACCTACACATGTCAACAATCTCAACCTATTTGATAGGTATAAGCATATGCACATTATTTTCTAATTTTTAACCACAAATTCACTCAAAAGGCTTAGAATTAATAAAAATTGGAAAAACATAAATGTGGCCCAATGATAATGAAAGTGGGATGAATGTGGTGACATAATAGTGAAATGGAGGTGATATAATGGACATAATAGTGAAAGTGTAATGGAAATGAATGACATTTTCAAGACTTAACATACCCCCCAACTAAAGCTATTGCATGTCCTCATGCAATATATATTACATTAACTCTTTTGATCCTTGATCTTTGCCTTAACTTTGCATGATATCATTTGATAACTTCATATTTTTGCAAAGTGTTTTACTTGAATTGCAACATGGTTGGTTCTTGTGTTACAACCATTTTTTTTGTTGCCTTCTATTTTGATCTTTGAACTTTGCATAATGATATTTTGATTATTGTCGCAAAGTATATATTTATTGGATTGCATGATGGTTGGTTCTTGTGTGACAACCATGATTTTGTTTGTATCCAATTTATCTTTTAACCACTTTTTTTCAAAAGCCATTGTATGCTCATAATAGCAGTGTAATAATTAATATATGTTGGAAGTATGTGGGCTTCTGAGTGTGATATGAACATGGGAAAATATGAAGATGAATGTATTCCACCCCCCAACTGATGGTATTGACAATTTTATGAAATGAGGAAGAGAAATGTTTTTCCAACAACTATCATTCTAGCTTTTTATGGAATTCTATTGTCAAAAGTTAGAAAATGACGTACCTTCACTTACCCTTTGGGATGGATGAGTTGTATGTGTGGTGGCTGAAAAATTATGATCATATTCTTCTTCAAGTGGCTGAACAAGAGGAGTCATGGATAGAGAGATAAGATGACTTTTTATTGCTTCTACTAAAGCTTGCTGAATCTTCTCCAAAATGCTGAAAATAATAGTTTTCATGTCTTCAAAACTTGTTGGAACAATTCCTACAATGTGAAAATATGTTCTGATGTTGAACATAGTAGGAAATTGTTGGCTTAGTGGCCATTAATGGATGCCACTAGTCAACACGAGAACTCTCATCATTGATTACAATGAGAGTCAAGATGCCCAAACACATCTTGCTAGGTACGAATGAATTTGACGATGTCGAGTCACCTAGAAGATCTGATGAACAAGGAACAATAATGTATTCCCATTGTTTGTCAGAATGAGGACTTGCCATTAAGGCATGCAATCCTCAAGGTGTTTTCACAAAGAACTTAGACTCAAAGGACTATGGTCTCAATAATTTCTTTGAAGCAGGGCTTATTTGCAAAATGGAAGATGAAAGGAAATGGAAGATGGAAATGGGAAATAAGTATGTGAATGAGCCTCTTGCTTTTATTTGTGGGTTATGAATGGAAAAAAAGAGATGGAAAGTGTACGTGAATGTAAATGGAAAATATGGAGGAAAATGAGATGAATGGTTTATTATGAGGTATGGATGTGAAGGGTGGATGTGATGGAGACAATAGTGTCTGAAAATTTTTCAAGTATTTGGATCTGATTTTGCATTAACATATTTCCTCTTTGTTGCTGATCATCCTCTTATGAAACAAATTGGTCTCTTAGAGAGACACCATTCTCTTGTATTCATTTGTCCTTCCTCCTGGAACCTGCAAGAAAACTAATACTTCTTCTGCAATGGAATGTAATATTATCAAAGGAGAGAGGTGATCAATCTCTCTAGTTATGATATTTACACACAAAACTAAGAATTCATATTAATGAAACAAGTTCTCGAAAGCAAAATCAAAATAATTTATACCTGCTTTGGAATTGGTGCCCCAAGCTGAATGTTGCATCTTTTTAGTAATTTATTTCATTATTTTCCATTTCAAACTCTAATGATGGATTTCTCATTGAGTAGACCTTGTTGAGATCTTTCCAATGGTACTTAAATCATCAAAATTTGATTTCGTATGAAAAAGTTAGGCTGATTTGAACAATGAGGGTTTTTGCAGTCTACGAAGTTGGACTTTAGCTGTAGAGTGTGCACGGTTTTTGTAGCTAAAAATCTTGAATACAAAGTTAGACATTCCTCTTTCATCATCAGTCCAAAATTAATCAATGCCTTCAGAAAAGTGAGCAAGTAACTTATTCATTTCGTTGATTCAAAATTATTATATTTTCTTGACATGCAGTGACTTAGTGTGGCGACTCAATGTGGCAATTTAGTGATAACACACAATTTGAATTTCCTTTGACCGGGGTCTTTTTCATCAAATTGGATCAAATGAATAGGACACCACTCATGTTATGAAATTCCCCCAGCTACCCATATGACTTGTTTTGCTTGATGACACCTGCAACCTAGAGTTTAACAAAAATAGTTGCGGAAAGTTGAACCAGCTGCGGAAAGTTGAATCAGCTGCGAAAAGTTGAATCCGCTGTGGAAAGTGACTGATTCCGTAGCTAATAAAAACAAAGTGTAGAAAATACTGTTAAATGTAGTGGTTGTGTGTGTGGAAAAGAAAAACAATTTGGAGTATGTAAGCAATTGTACACGTAGACAAAGTAGAAGTTAGAGACAAGAAACTAGTGTAATTAGCCCTACGGTAGTCCCCACAGAAATGCCTTGGCGCTGTCGAGGCTGGGGAAATAAGACGATTCTAAGTATATCTGGGTGAGTCCATCGGGTCTATAAGAGGGTCTCCACGCTGCCCATTACCATAATCATCAATTGAAAATAGAGTGATGTTGTGAGGAGCCATACCCAACCAGATCACGTAATGGAGTTAACACTAAACAGAGCTGTCTTCCATTAAAATTGTTGTTAACAGGCGTGTGATGAAGTATGATTTCATTAAGGATGGGAGAAGTGGTGGAAAAGGGTGGAAGACGTGGTAGTGGTAGAGTAGATGCCAGCATAGAACCAAATTAGAATTCCCCTTTCTCGGGCACGCCGAATTAAATCATTGTCTACTCATTTAATTGAAAATTCTGTTTTTTACACGCGGGAGGAAAAAATGGGCTCCATAGAACCAAGGATTTCTCCCAGACCGCCACATATTTCTTAAAACAGTTTTTGGGTTATCTAATTGGCCCTGCTGGCGAAAACACCCATGTTTTCTTTTCTCTATATTCACCTCTGTTTAGCTAAATCGTGCAAGTGAAGTTAGACATTTTTCTGTGTTTTACGGTTTTCTTGAGTTGCTGCTTTTCGGCTGTGAATTTGATTTCGGAGAGAAAAATTGTTTTCAGACGTACTCACAACATATGAATCAGTGAATTTCGACGAGCTTGTTCCATTATTGAAGTTCTATTTTCATGAAGAAGTTCAGATGCTTGTGGTTTCAGGCACATCAAAGTTACTCCGAGCTAGAAAATTGGCCATGGATGAAGGACAAGCACAGGGATGTAAGCAACTCTCAGACAATATTATTTCATCCCTTGCTGAAGCATTATATAAGAAACTGGAAACAAAGATTCTACAAATATGTTAAGCTCACTAAATGAATGCATTCAGACTTCATGTTTGTTGCTTGAGCTTGGGCAGATTTGACGAATTACAGCTAGCATGAGCAGAAAACGAGAGCGCACTGAGAGATCAAGGTCTGGAGATTTTGATGCTTAATTTCAAGAAATGCAGAGATTGTTTTATTGTATGAAACGTAATTTTTTTTTTTAATTAATTTATTTTGTTAATAAAATTACATATTTTATGTTTTCAAAAATTAAAGATACACATATATATTTTACTAAACAAAATAATAAAATTTATTATATTCATTTTAATGTTTTTTTTTAAATTGTTTTGTTAATAAAATTATATGTTATATTTTCAAAAATTAAAGATATACATATACATTTCATTACACAAAACAATGGTTTTTTTTTTTTAACAAATGTTCTTGTAGGTTTGTTTTAGGGCCAAGGCTTCGACATGGATGCATATTTCTTGTTAAGGCCACAATGAAAGCTAGGATTCAAGATAGCCATAAAAGGATTAATGATTTTCAATTTCAGGAAGCAAAGTCTTCAAAGAAAACATGCTAAAAATAGGGCTTTGACTGATGCCTTAGATAGGTTTTTTATTGATCTGAGCTGGGCGAATAGGATAGGATCCATGTTAGGACAATTCTGGAGATGTCCATGTGGTCAGTTTCTTCATTAGATGCCCGTAACCTACTAAACCTTGAAATCAGCTAAGTTGCAAAACCTTATTAAAACAAGATACAGTGTTTTGAGGCCCACTACAAACCATAACCAGTCATTCTTGGTCAGCTGAATCTATCAAAGCAGTTGGGTTTCAAATTTTTTATTTATTTAGTTTTTAATCAATTGAAATGATGAAGTTTATTTTGTCTCTTTTTTTTTTTAACATAACAATTATTTTTCTGATCCTCCAGATCACACAAAGTGCAGGAGGAGAGCTTACTCGAATTTTTTTTTTTTACATAACAATCCTTTTCCTGATCCTCCAGATCACACAAAGTGCAGGAGGAGAGCATACTCAAGAATTACTAATTTTTTTTTAGAACTAAGAAATAAGGTTTCCTACTTACACTTCCCTGGAAATGGCACCAAAATGTTTAGTCAATTTAACGTCTTAAATTGCTTTACATAGATTATCAATCCGGGTATCGTAAACTGATGAAGTGTGGTACACCATATGTGTTTAGTTAACCTTTTTCTTACTTCGTTGTTTTATAGATTTTATTTAGTTTTGGGGTTTTGTTCTTGTTGATCTCCTAAACTATCTAATGCAAATGGAAATCCTATTCTAAGGTCTTAAGAATACTTTTAAAGATCAAGTATGGATGTAGATTTCAAGACAAGGTCTATGTCCCTAATGGTAACTTCCAAACTTAGCAGTTCAAAAGATCTTAAAACATGTTATTGATGGAATTAGTACTTAAACAAAAGTGTAAGTATGCAGCTACTTTAATCAAGCAAAAGATGAAATACTGATCATGAAATCACTATCCTTGCTGCTATCTAAATACAAGAGAAATGAGTTAAGCTACTGCACTCAAAGAAATCCAAAAATTGCAAGTAAAGTAAAGCTAAAATCAAATTACATCAACTCATATTCTGACCCTTCACCATTCGACTCGCTCTGGCTTTCGGAGGTAATCATAAACAACTTGAGAAATCTGATATCTAGTTTGAATAAAATAAAACTAATATTAAACTACACATTCATACTTCAATCCCTAACCATTCGTCTCTCTCTGGCTTTTGGAGGTAATTGAAAATGACATGAGCAATTCAATAACTAACTTGCATAAAAATAAACTAATATCAAACTACGCATTCATACTTCAATCCCTCACCATTCGACTCGCTCTGGCTTTCGGAGGTAATTGAAAATGACATGGGTAATTTAATATCTAATTTGCAGAAAGGTAAACTAATATCGAATTACACATGCATACTTCAATCCCTCGCCATTAGTCTTGATATGGCTTTCCGAGGTAACTGAAAATGACATGAACAATTTAATATATAAACTAACTAACAAAGAAAATGAATAAAACTGAAATCAAAACATAACTGAAATTGAAAAGCTAAAAAAAATCAAAGTCAGCAGAGAGGCAAATCTGATGTCACTATTTGATGAAAAAACATATAAAGAAAAACTAATCTACAATCAACCGGTTGAACACACTTGCATGAATTAAAATTACATCAATGGAAACTCTAATCTATCAAGCTTGAAAGCAATCAAATGACATAATGAAATGAATGAAAAATTATAAAATGAAATCTACTCTACCTTACATTCTAATGTGCTCCATGATATCTACTTCACATCTCCTTCCATGTTAAGAACATCAAAGCTTTATTCAAATTCTTCAAAATGACAAAGTACAACAAAGCTCTCCAAAGCTTTCAAAAGCCATCAAGGAAGAACTACAAACTCCAAGCTAAAGAACTAAAAGCCAAGCCAAGCTAGCTGAGACTAATAAGCTAACAAATGAAGGAGAGAGATTTCATATTTATACAAAAAGATGAGAAGCCATATCATTAATGAGAGTCCATGAATCTCTCCCTCTACCTCTAGAGTCCTAATCAAAATGGGAATTGATAAGACATATGTCTTTTTAGAGTTACAATACAATTAGGAGATGTGACACATATCCTCATGATCCCATGATTCTTTCCACTCAAATTCGAATTTGGCCTTAGAGTGTCACATAAGGGTCTTCTGGAAGCCTCCTTTCAACCTACACATGTCAACAATCTCAACCCATTTGTTAGGTATAGGCATATGCACATTATTTTCTAATTTTTAAGCACAAATTCACTCAAAAGGCTTGGAATTAATAAAGGTTGGAGAAACATAAATGTGGCCCAATGATAATGAAAGTGGGATGAATGTGGTGACATAGTAGTAAAATGGAGGTGATATAATGGACATAATAGTGAAAGTGTAATGGAAATGAATGACATTTTCAAGACTCAACACCTAGTCATACTAGAGATGTAGAGGATCTTCATTCTTTTTCTTCTTCCTTCCTCTTCCACCTCTTGATTTATATGAGCTTCTTCTCTCTTTCTCTTGTTGTTGTTGTTGTTTACCTTCTTAAGCTTAGGACAATTCCTTTTGTAGTGTCAATGTTCTTGGCATCCAAAACATTAGATCTTGGACATGTCTTGTTATAAAACCAAACATGTTATGAGGATAGAAAAAGAAACACTTTACAAAAAGTGTTTCTTTTTGTATCCTCATAATGTCTATCGTTTCATCCGTTAAAATTGCCAAAGTGACAATTTGTTTATGAAGGCAAATCCATCTATGCCACACAAACTAATTTGGTTCCAAATATAAAGTTACAATGCAATGCGTACCTTTTGTGTGTTTTCCAATGTAGTATCCATGTTACAGGATCCTTGCCATCAAACATCCTCATATCAATATTTAGAACAGGGTGGGTCTTCGATCCAAGATTAGAGTCTATGAAATCATGATTAACATTATTATCTTCTCATCATGAATTTCTTGTAGAAAAAATTTCAAATATGTCTTCAAATCCTTCATGTTGCCCTTAAGTTTTTCTTCTAAACCATCCATCTTAGCTTCCATGACTTTCTTTAAACCATCCACCTTAGCTTCCATGCCATCCATATTAGCTTCCATGTCATTCATATTAGCTTCCACATCATTCATCTTAGCTTCTACAACTTTCTTTCGACCATCCATCTTAGCTTCCACGTATTTATTTAAACCATCCATCTTAGCTCCTGATACTTTTTGTGAGAGTGAATTTTGGTGCACTTGGTCTCGTAATTTTGATATACCATGTTGCATTTCTTCATCTTCTTCATGAGTTGTGCTAGAGATTTAAGGTTGTTTACTACATGTTTCCATTTTATTTCTTTGGGGCATCAATTAATGATAATTATTCTTCATTATGTCCTTTAAATTCCTTCAAAATATTTTTTCAAACCAAACTTATGCAAAATTAAAAGGAAAACTACACACATTTTTTCACTTTGTCGTATCTCGATATTGTATCTGTTATATCTCTAAAATTTGCGATCTCCAAGGTCTAAAAATGTGAACTTTGGTATCCCTCTGAGTCATCTTTTCAAACCAAAACGTCTGATTAAAATTGGATTCTTCAAGAAAGCATTATGGCCAATCTCCAAAGATGACCCGATTATACACTTTTCTAGTAGAGAAAACTTGTACGAAGTTCCATGTATCACTGTTTCAACCTTCAGACCTGAAACTGATGCACAAAAAACCATAGTTTTTCCTTTTTCTATAAAATTTTACTTAAGTTCAATCTAATTCTCAGAGAGAAAGTTATGATGATTTTCCCAAGGTCACCTATTTGGGATGTATTTTGGGAGCGTGCAAAAACTCTAACTTCCTTGGATCATATCTCCAAAAATATAATGAGACAAGCTCTGGAATTCAGACTCGAGGCTCATCAAGAATTTTGTTCAAATGGTTTTTTTTTAGCTTCTAAAATGTCGCAGAAATAAAGTTATAGCGAAAATCCCACGATGACCTATTTTTGAGTAGCAAAACCCTAAAATCCAAAGCTCTGATACCAAATGTTATGAAACTAGCTCACAAAAAGATAGAAAAGATAGATCAATGACTTAGAAATCAGCCTCATCGAGGGGACAACCTCCTTTACATTACAAAAATGAAAAATTCTTGGATGTTACAAATGACAAAACCTCCTTTCTATATATAAGAGCCTATGGGGTTACAATATAATCAAAGCCAACATAACAATAATAATATAAGTGCAAAAAACTAAAAATATTAGGCTTCTATGGGGCACAATAATAACAATATGGAGATAGTAGTGGCACAACAATAACAATAAGGGCTACAATGAAAATAGTAATGGGGGAATCACTAGTATTATATGGACCTAACATGTCTTTGTTGTTTGTTATTCGTGGACAAAACTTGTCGAATTTACCTTTTCTTTTGGCTATTGTAGCAAATGCTTGCTCCTTTTATCCCACATCTTCTTTCACCTTAAGTATAGTCTCGTATGTTCTACGTGAATATCACATATCACTGAGAGTGGTTGCTTCCTTCTTGGCATAAATTCTTGATGTGAAGGTTCTCGACTCCTCAGGTAGAGCATTGAGTACAATAGTTGTCATCTTTCTGTCAGACATGACTTCCCCAAGCTCTTGAAGTTGGTCTCCCATATCAGAGATTTTCATGTAGGGAGACATTCCTTCCTTTCTTATCTTCATCTCGTATAAATAATTCCTCATATATAATATTTATTCGATGGTGGATACCACGAATAACTCTACTAGCTTATCATAAATTTCTTTTGATGTCTCAAACTTGGAGACACGGGAAATGAGAGAGTCCTTGATTGATTTTATCATAATCTTTTGAGCTCTTGTCTCATCCTTATTGTAATTGGTTAAGTCTTAAGTCCATTCCTTTTAAGGGATAGTGATGTTCCCATTAACATACTCTAGGAGCTCATCCTCCTTGATAAGTAGATCAGTCCTCTTCTTCCATGCAAGAAATTTATTGGTGCCTACCAATTTATTGCTTTCCTTGCAAAAATACAATGTTGTATATTCATAAGGGAAAATATTCTTACTTGATAGATTTTTGGATTTGATCGATTTTCTTCCTCCCTGAAAGCTTGATGGATTTCCTTCCTTGGATCTTAATGTCCTTCAAGTTGTCTTATCCAAGTGGACTTACTTGGTGATGAGATGTGCTTGAGGACTTGTAGCTTGATGTAGATCTTATTCTTCTTTTGTATAAATCTCTCCTTCTATGTTTGTATCTCTCCTTGATGAATGATGGTTTGCAGACCCTTATTGTCCTTGAATTGTTTGAGTCTTCTAGGCTTGACACTTCAGCTTTCTAGATGATTGAGTTTTCTTGAGTTTCCCTTTCCTTGATGTGTCACATTCGCTCTAATTCCATGTTAGAGAATCTAGGGAAAATTAGTGTTGTGGTGATTCTCTGATACTTGATAACAATTTGTGAAGTATTTTTACTTTTTTCTTAGTTAGCTTATACTTCTTCTTTTTCTTATTAGTGCATATATGTGTGCTTCATCAAACTGCTACAAAAAAAAAAATAACAAGATCACAAACTTTGTCTCTCTGCCAGGGACAAACCCTCTCCACTCTTAAGGGGGGAACCCTTTGTACGTTTTCTCTTATTGAAGCTTCTTATTTGAAAAACTACCAAACCATAGACCCTTGACTAAGATATCCTCCAAGCATGAGTCAAACCCTTCCTCTTTCTACACTGCCACTTCTGGAACATCTTCCAACACTTCTTCCATGACTTTGTCTTCCAACACTTTGTCCTCTAGGTTAGGAAACCCTAGAATATTAGGGCTCCTCTTCTTTTCTATAAGGAGGGCCTCGTTTTCGGACCTTCAGATACCTTTTAGACCAAACTACACATCCAAATTAGGATTCTTATGTTTCTTCCCTAAACTATTGTCAAGCCTTTCCTGATCCTTGCACGTGTGGCTATTTCTAGCACTAGAAACAATCCTCTTCTTCCTCAATTATGTATCTTATTCCTTCGCTTGTGAGGATGCATTCAATGCTAGATTAGGATACCTTTATTAGCGTAGTTTCTAGCCCAAACCATAAATGATATGTAACTACACATTTTGTGTTGATCTAGCCGTAGTTTGTCCCGTACTCCTTTTCACATATGGCTTTAGAAACCATAGAAAGCATCCCCTTAACTTTTTTGTTATTCCTTCTTGCAATGCTATCCTTTTAGCCCTTTTTCTCACCTTTTCTTCATCCTTTATGCCTTATTCTTCCTTTCGGATTTCAGAGATGTGAGTGTGTGTCCAACTGAGGAGTGGACAAGTTTTATTTATAGAGGTTTGTGCCTCCTCCTTGAAGCTGACATGACTGTCCCTAAAGCCGACTTGTAGTTTCATTATATTTCAACATTTATTCATTTATTTTGTTTCTTGTATACTTCATTGGTGCTAGGAGAGGATTTGACTATTCTTGGAGTTATTTCCTTGACCTTGTATGATGACTTACATTTTGTAACATGCCCTCAAAGTGTATTTTCGTAAATACATTTTGAATTTGACTCTCTAGAATCACTTCAAAATGTGCTTAACCTATTTTCAATGAGAAAGAAACTCACTAAAAAATAATACAAAAATAATTCCTCTTTTCTTGAATAAGCACAAATATCAAAATTACATTTATGACGACCAAACCTAGTTAAATTTTCTCCAACATGAGGGAGTGATGATCTGTCAATTCCCCTACCCTTCTTCTCCAATAATTCTTCTTCTTGAAGGAATTCTGCATGAAGGGAGGGGTCATTTCTTTTTCTGCCAAACAACCATTTCCTCACAGTTTGTATTGATGTCACAGGGGCAATCACCTATTCTACCACTTCTAGCTTTAGCCCCTAAACTACCATCTAGTTCCTATGCAAGTTCTGAGTGAATTCCATGGTCACTGACTCCTCTAATCCTTTGAGTCATTCAAAAAATTCGAGCCAACCCGCTTCCTTAAATACCTGGCATGCCTCAATGAAGTTCTCCAATGCTTCTGTTTAGTTGGGCTCTTGTCAGACTACTTCTCCTCCCATCTCTACCCAACACTTTGTATTCTACTCTTGCTTTCACACATTCGGAATGAAGGTGCAATGCTTCGCTAAGGTTGATGTTATAAAAGTGAAATAGGGAAAGAAACGAGCATTTTGGGTTAGGGAGGATCATAATTCACATGGTATGCTTTCATTATTGGTCTACATCATGGAGATTTAGCATTAAATGCATTTTAATTCTTCACATGGTTGAAATAAAGGGATAATGATGACAAAGTTTTAATAATGATTACCCGCTTTTTAAATTTGAGATCATAGATTTTGAAATGACTCATCCTCTCCCCCGAGTTTAATGTGACGTCCATCCTTGGACATCAAAGAGATACCATATTAAGTGCCATGATTTTTAAAGAGAGCGAAAAAGTGATATACCTTTGTATGACGTACCTAATGTGATGTTGTAATAAAGGACTCAGGACAACGATCATTGATATAATTGACTCCAACGATCATGTGCCAGTTGTATGAATTTCTCCTTTGGCATAGTGCAGATGAATACTCTCTTTTCTATATTATGGCTGATGATTTCACTACTATGACTACTTACTGGTTGACAGTTGTTACACATGTAACAACATACCCAGTTTCCATGCTATTTCTACAATCATTTCTTATTTAGATGATTGTTTAAAATAATTACAAAAAAGTATTTACAAACGTATTCTAATAGAACCTATAACAACATAAAAGTTTCCCTATCTATTTCCCTATCTGTAGACAGAAGGAGGCGGTAGGCGGTAGACATATCTGCTCTTGTATGCCTAATTTGTGTACTAACAAGGATAGATATTTTTGTATTCTAATTAAAATATGCATTACTTACATAATATTGTTACAGAGGAAAAAAAATTCACAAAAACTGCCACATAATGGTCTTCAGCTGTCAAAATCAATCTTTTTTTGCTCCAGAAGAGGTTTTCACAGTCATATTTTTATTTATATGATTGTATTGCATTTCTTTTTTATTGTTGGATGTAAAAACTGCCAATGGAAGCTAGTCTTTGGTTGTTACACTTATTAAAAAGACAATTAAGAAATTGGTAGCACAGGGGAATTATCCCCTACCTTTGTAATCTGAAGGTTAGAATCCTTGACAATGTTGATGAATGATTCCTTTGTAGTAGGTTTGTGGTATAGTTGAAGACGATGCCCATTAGCAAAAAATGGTGTCCTACCACTATCAATGGTTACTAAATTTATAGTCCCATTTTCAAATACTATGTCAACCTCATAAGGACCTAGCCATCTGGTGAAACGATTCCCTATAAAATCCTTAAACCTTGAACCATATAATAGAGCCCAATCTCCTTTTTGAAAATTTCTTCTTTTTAATGAACTTTTCATGCAACTTAGCTCTTTGTTACTGGACAATGTTTATTTCTTGAATGGTAGCTAACTGTTTCTCATCTAGTTCATTATGTTGATTCAACTTTTGTCTTTGTGTTGTTGCCAAATCTAAATTTACTTGTAGCATTGTTCTTAATGTCTTAATTACAAATTATGTAGGAAACTAAGGATTTTTACCATACATTAATTTGTATGGTGAGAACCCTATAGTATTCCTCCACGTAGTCTTTTATGCCTACAATGCTTCTGGAATTTTATCAGCTCAATTTCCTCAATGGATAGCTACAATCTTGGTAAGAATTCCCTCAATGACCTTCTTGGTGCTTTCCACTTGGCCATTTTCTTGCAGATGATAAGGAAAAGTGATTCTATGGCAGATTTTGTATTTTTCAACCAGGCTCTAAATCAAATGAGATGTAAATTGGGGTCCACCATCCATCACTATTTATCTGGGTACTCCAAAAGTAGACAAAAATATCTTCAAACAAGAAGTCTGAAATAGCCTTCTTTGTAGCTTTGGTTAGTGCTTTCACATCAACCGATTTTGTGACATAGTGATGCAGACCAAAATGTAGGATTACTGCTAAGATGATAGGCTAATTTTTCCTACAAAATATAGGGCCCATTTCTCAAATGGTTCTAAAACTATTTGATGTTGCAACAACATCTCGTTTGATTGGAGTGGTTGACCCATTCTCTGGTAGTTGTCACATCCCTTCACAAATTTTTTAGCATCATGGAATATTGTGGGCCAATAGCATCTTATCGAGAGCACCTTGTATCCTATTTTCTTATCTGCAAAGTGTCCTCCACAAGGTTCCTAATGACAAGATAGAAGGATATCAAAAATTTCATCCTCCCTTACACATCTTCTAATCTCATGGTATGCACCCATGTGATAGAGATTTCCTTCTATCCATGAGTATCTATCACTTTACTGAATGATACTTCTCTTTTCCCTATAGGGTAGGTGTTAGGGGACTTTTCAAAGAATCCTCAATAGGCATGCTTTCACTACCAACATTTGACCTAGAAAGAAAATCAGCTACGACATTATCTTTCCAAGGTTTATCTAGGACAGTTATATCAAATTCCTATAATAACAATAAACATCGTATAATCCTATGATAAGTGATTGTTTATTCATCAAAAAATGAATGGAAGAGTGATCAGTGTGTACAAACACTTGATATCTTATGATGTAGTGCCGGAATTTATTGATGGCATGCACTACTGCAATGAATTCTTTTTGGTCACTGTGCAATTGAGTTCACTTGGAGTCATGTTTTTACTTTTATAATAAATAGAATATGGTTTCTTTTCCTCGAGTTGGACCAAAACATCTCCCACAACTGTATTAGATGTGTCCGTAGCTATATGGAATGGTAGATTTGAGTTCAGACCCCACAAAACAAGAGCTACTGATACATAGTCTTTCAATTTCAAAAAGGCCTGCTAACATTTCCCTGTCCATAAAAACTCTGCATATTTCATAAGTAAAGAGCATAAAGGAGATGAAATCTTTGCAAAGAATTCTATAAACCTCCTATAGTACCCTGCATGACGCAAGAAACTACATACCTCTTTCTGTGTCTTGGGGATTGGGATTTTCAAGATTACCTCTATCTTAGCAGGGTCTACTTTAATCCCATCAGTTGAAATGAGATGTCCCAACACAATCCCTTTGTTTATCATCATGTGACATTTCCCCGTACTCAAAGAAACATTAGTTTGCACACATCATTCTAATGCTTCTTCCAAATTAACTAATCTTGTTTCAAAGGCATCCCCATAGGGTGTGAAGTCATCCATGAAAATATATAGACAGTCATTCAACAAATATGATAAAATTCCCAGTATCGCCCTTTGGAAAGTTGTTTGCACTCTACAATGTAAAAAAGGAAGAACCTTGTATGTGAAAGTTCCCCAAAGGGCATGTAAAGGTCATCTTATCTTGGTCTTCCAAGGCAATCTGTATTTGGTTGTACCCACTAAACCTATCTAAAAATGAGAAAAAATTATTTCTGGACAAGGTATTAAGCACCTGGTCTATAAATAGCAAGGGGAAGTGGTCCTTTTGAGTGGCTTTGTTATGTTCTAGATAATCCACATAGACCCTCCACTTGTAATTCTTTTTGGGGACAATGACAAACGAGGACACCCACTAACTATTAGAAATGGGATAAATGAAATTGGCATTCAAGATTTTCTACAATTCTTGTTTTTACTACCTCTAGCAATGCAGGGTTCAGGTGTCACTACAATTGTCTCACTGGATTGAACCATCCTTCAAAGAGATGTGGCGAGTGCATAGGTTGGGATGGATACCTTCATATCTGTATAATCCCATACAAACACCTTTTTGTATTTATGTAGAAACTGTAACAACAATATGTTCTACTCAATAGTCAACTTTGGATTGACATTAAGATATTTACCTGGTTCTATTTCAGGAGGATTTTCGTTAGTACTTGGAGCAATCTTCATATGTTCAAGGCTCAATTATTCTACAACATTCTCCTCGCCCAAGTCTTCAACGGAAGTAACAGAAAGTGAATTATTGATAAAACAACTTATGATATCATCTTTCATTTCATTCTTAAAGTACTATGCCTTCCCAATGGTGAGAAGTGGTTGTGAGTGATCTGACTCGAGTTGAAATTCAACCGACAAGGAATTTACCAAATCCTCATCTAGTTTTGCTAGGGCATAAAGGCTAAGATTCTTGGTGGCTTGGACATTAGAAATCATCATAGACCCAGACATGCATCCTATGAATGCATCTACAGTGGCTAGCCATGACCTTCCTAATATTAAAGGATTCCCCTAGGTTTGATTTAGTTTGTAAAATAAGGAAGTCAACAGGATATCACCAAGAATCTACTGTAATCACTACATCTTATATCATCCCCTTGGGTTCGAGAACAGACCTATATGCTAATTTTACTGTAGGTGTGTGTCTTAGTCTATGTAATCCTAAGGTGATGAATATTTCTTTTGTCATTACATTAATGACTACCCCTAAATCAATCAATGTATTGGTAATGGGCTTTGCATCAATGTAAACAGTGGCAATATGTTTCCTGGATCATTGTATTTGGTTAAAAGGGGTTGATCAATAATAAACTTGAACAACTTTCTCATCATATGAATAGTAGCAGGGTCCTTAGGATTCCTTCTAGGCTTTTTAAAAAAGATAATCCTTACTGGTTTTGCATAAACGAGAACATATTTGATAGCCTATAGTAGAATAATCCATATGTGTAAGTTTCTCAACTCCTTGAGAAAATCCAATTCCATGTGTGAAGTCATACCAATTTCTACTAGCCTTCAAGGATATGGAGTGTGTTTAATTGTTATAGTCAAATTGACTGTTACAGGTGTATCAACTTTACTCAGGCTGGTTGTTACATGTGAAACAGTCTTCTCCGAATCAGTTGTTACAGGTGTGACACGAGCTTCAAAATATGTAGAACCTCCTTGGGTGACTCACATTCTTCTTCAGTTATAATAAAGGATATTTTCGGGTTAACCACCTTCCCTAATCGAAGATAAATTTTGTTATACCTGACAGGAGTGATACAATAAGTTTGAAAGGAAGATAAGGTTTCAATGCCTTGGGTTTCCTTCTTGTTTGGGTTAGGATTAGGTTTCTCATAATTGGGGTCGTATAGAAGGTGTAGCAATAGGTGTTTGAAGTGGTGGTAGCTGCAACTATTGTTGTACTAGTATTGCAGGAGGAATTGGTCCTATGGAATTTCCTCTCCAATTATAAGTCCAAGGATGTGGTTGCAATGGAGGTCATTGTAAAGGTGATGACAGAGGCCACTGATTCCAAGGTGAAGGACATTGTGTCGAAGGAAAGGTGGAGTACTGCCATAGAAATTGTTGAACATTATGTGTATTATTCCATGGATTAAAGGAAGAGAAGTCTTGAGGCATACATGGGGCTTGTGATTTCCATGGTTTCATGGATCCAATGAGGTAGGAAGATTGAACCTACTCGCTTGTTTCCTTAAGCAAGGCTTTAAATCTGGGAATCTTCAAGCAATGACCCGTGGAATGCTCTAGATCACAGATGTTGCACGGGTCGATGCTATTTACGCTACATTCCTTCTAGGAATGCTTGTCTTTGCATATCAGGTAGAACATGACTAAAGATGTACCAATATTGTCCTACATTTTCTTCACTTTTGCTATCATTATTTGATCAGATAGGGTACTGAGAACATCTATTTTAATATTCTCGAATAAGTTTCTGATTGCCACCCTGGTCACACCACCATTTGTAGCTTTTTATATCCAGGGAGAGGCATCTCGTACCATGCTTGTCAACTTCGATGATCCTCTAGAGAATCTCAAACAAAGCTTTGCTATCTTGAGAAATGGTTCTTGAGATATGTCCCCCTTCCCTAGTAAATTCAGGGTATCGAGGTAGTCATCTCTCATTCCACTTATGATTATTGTCTTCAAGATTTCTTTATGTAAGTCACCATGTTTAGATTTGTGCAAATTGTAATGGAATCACTCCACAGAGTCCTCCATGAATATTTCTCCCTCCTTTTGTTCCATCATGCATATTTCTTCCCTCAAATCTTCGGTTCTGCAATAATCCTAATAGTTAGATAGAAATGTCTCTTTCATGTCACTCTACATATGAATGGTACCATAGCCTAATCCCATGAACCATTTCAATGTTTCTCCTTTTAGAGTAGCAAGGAATACTTTTAGCTTCTGAGCATCTGAAACATACTCATGGCTCCTGCACAAGACATCAAATTCAAACAAGAAGGTGTGAGGGTTTTCGACAATTGTCCCTTGAAAATATGGAAGAGATGATAAAGGAATGCTTTTAATGGGAGCCTCGCCTCTGATATCCCCTATTCAAAATCAAAGGTGGTGATGATGGCATCTATTTTAGTGTTATTGTCATTGTTGTCCCCCATTTTTGATCCTCCTGATCCCTGTTGTGATAGGTCTACTTCTGATTGCTTTGGTGACTGTCTTGTGGGTGAATACTTGTTAATTGATAGCTTAGGTTGCTTCAGGGCTGGTTGTTGCACTACATTCCCCTATTTTGGATATTGATAAGTCAATGAGTGCTTTTCCATCTCAAGCTCCCGGTGTTCCCCTCTCGATTCCCCTTAACCCTCGGTCCTAAGCTCCTGATCACTAGCCTTCCACTGTTGCTCTTGATTTGGATACTTAGTTTTGGGAGTGGTTATATTATTTTTCAGATGATATGTCTGGAGACAAAGGAACCAGATTCTTTTCTTCTTATTGTGGGAGTAAAAACTTTTTGTGGCCTTGTTTTCCTTGCATCCTTCTCAGAATTTGACTATTCTTTTTCTTCTTTTGAGATCATCTCATGAATAAATTTTTTCCTCCCCAAATTTGTGCTCTTCTTATTTATTTTATGACCCATTTTTCCTGTGATTTATTAGAGTTGTTGTATTTTGGGATCTCTATTATTCCTACACTTTACATGTGGACCCTCTGATTATTTATTCAAGCCCTAAGTGTCTCAGCTTATATAGTGGTGAGCCCACTCAAGTGTATTAGAGAGATGCACAAGTTATTACCTATGATCTTACTGCCCAATACCTGTAAAGCTAAGAGCACATATAAAGAATCAAGGAATTCACACAATCTAAGTGTCCTAGTGACCACAAGGGTGAGCCTGCCTAGGTATATGAGAGTGATGCATAGGTTCTTACCTCTCGTCTTACCGGCCAACACCTGTGCACTAGAAACACTCTGTTAACAAAACACACTTGGGCGACTACATTGTCAACGACCTTCCCAAACAATGATGACAAAATTTTGAGCCAATTTAATCACTATTAATATGACTGAATCGGAATCATTAATTGTAAAACCAGGGTAGTTCTATTTATTTCAAAGGATTATGCATTTTCTTTGTTGATACACTTCACCCAATAGTAAAAATAAAAGATAGAATGAATGTCCCTAAATTTAATTGCAAAAAGTAACAATCATGCAGAAATCAAAAACATTCTACAGAAATGAAACCACACTTCATCTTACCAAGGAAAAGGGCGTGCCACACACCACAACACTAACTAAGCCAATTAACTAAATATTATGTTAAATCCAGTCCTGTGTGATAGCATATCAAAAATATGGAAACAGAAATAAACCCATTATGTAAATTACGCAATGAAAGAAATGATTTCACACTTACAGAAAGGAACAGTAATTATTCTACAACTATGCTACCGCTTCTACTGCAATCCCTGCTAAAGAGGAGGGCCCTTCCTCCCTAGTAGTGTGCAGGGGTGAGATGCGAACTAGTAAAGTTTCGACACCACGTGTGAAAAGAAAACATCAACAATGTTGTTCTTTGTATTAAAATTCTTATGAGTTACGAGAGAAAAATAATGATATTGTCCATCTCGTTTACATGGAATTGACTCTCCTTTATAAGATTTTCATGTCCAAAATAAGAAACAGATCAGTCTTGAGAATTTCTCGATTCTCATGATGATCAATATCGAGAGAAAATAAAAATTGTTACAACAGGTTCTAAATACAAGGCCTATTTCTATTACATCATTTCTCAAAATCACAATTTCCTTGACTCCTTAGCTGCAAATAGATAATACAATCTTTATGACATTTTTCATGGGGAATAGTACCCACGGTCCTAGACAGTTGCGATGTAGTCAACATCCCACGATGTAACAACAATTCAAGGTGTATCAAAATGCTTGAGGTGTAACAACAACTCATGGTGTAACAACAAGTAATCAAAAACCCCTTTGTAAATTATCACACCATTGTTCACCCTTTAACTGTAGACTTTGGAGCATCACCTAAAAGAAACAAAGCCATATAACATTTTTTCCATAATTACCTCGGTTAGTCATTGAAAAGATATCACCTCATTCATATTTAACAAGAATGGAAAATTAATATGTCAGAACAAAAATGGATCCTTAGAAAAAGTTAAGTATGATATAAATTCCACATGTTCACAGGTGAAATGGTCAAAGATGGGGGGGAAGGGTGTCCAAAACATGCACAAAACCTGCACCGAACACCTATTATATGCTCAATATATTATGTTACTTTTTCATTAATATATATCCCCCAATATGAATGAACATGGTATGGTATTTCTCCCCCAGTGAAGCCCCTATGATAAGATTCCCTCGTCCTTGGGAACGATGTAAAAATCCCTGGAACTAAGAAATCCATAAATTGTTGTGGATGTTCCACTGGAAAGTTGGCTACAATAGATTTGATAAATTATACCTAGATATCTAAAATCTGTAGGTTTCTAGATCTATAAATTAATGTCTATTATGTATGCCTACAAATTTTAATTCTACAAAAAATATATAATAATGAAATGAAAACTCAGAAACCACAATTTGACACAACATATAGCCTAGGAATCCCTTTCGAGAGAAAAACCAACATGAAGATGAAGTCATTTTCTTTTTTTTTTCTAAATAGAAAATGGTCACATGTACAAAGAAGTAAGGCCTATGGATAGTGGGATACTATTGAGAAAAAAACCTCTCTGTGATGTCTCCCTATCCCTTTTGGATACTATATACATCTACAAAAAAAAATCACTCGAAAAGAATGAAACCCATTTTCCTCCTAGTGGCCTAGTTTTAACACAACCCAATAGCCTACAAGAAGTTAGGTTTGACAGCTTCAACTCCTAATTGGAGTTCGAAAATTAACTCTTCATGATGATCATGTTTCTAAATCATTTTCCCTGAGTAAGGGGGTTGATGTAGCATGCTCTTAAATTATCGTGGACAAAACAGGAAGGTCAAATTTTTAGTGGCATAACTTGTTCATGCCAATTCTAATTGAGGCAATTCTTGTGCCACTGGTAATTTATCTGTGTAGAATTGGAAAAAATGGGACAAAAATAAAGTGACAAATTTTTACCACAGGAAAAACCATATGATGCCTCAAAAATTCTCCCAAAATGTTTTAAACCCCAATTTGCCAAATTGGGTCTCGCTAGTAAAAAGGGCATTTGAGTTGATTCCTCTAATTTTTCGAGTCTAAAAACATCAAGAAGGATGAAAAATAATATAATTATTCAATTTGGATCACCAAAAAAAAACATATCTCCACCATATATGGACTACATATAAGCTCTCAAAATCGTTGCACATTGTTGAAATTTATACCTATTAGGAAACCAAGATGGTACATAATAACCATACGATGATTGAAGATTATGGCCAAAAATAATCAACTAGCCTCCAAATGGAAGGCCTTTACGATGTTATATATGAAGCTTCACAAGTTTTGTAAGCACAATTTCCACATTGAAATTGATGATCATGCAGTAACGCTAATATTAATATAAGAAAAAGAAACATGGATTAATTTTGGAGTGTTATCGAAATTAAAAAAAATAAAATTAAGAGCATTGAAATAGTACCTATGGTAGAGAAAATTGTAACTAGAGAAGCAAGTTGTCAACCAATAGAGGTTTTATCAACTCTAATGCGGGGAAGAATGTTATGAACAAAAAAATAATTAAAAACATTCATTAATAAATAATATTAACAATAAATAAAATAATTAAATTAATTACTAAACCATTAATTATAAAATGCCAAAGGTCGAATGGTGTGACCACTCACCTTTGTGGCCAGGAAATACCTATATAGGAACACAACCAGAAAGGATTGTATCACCATTCATATTTTATCAATAATACAACTACTTACTTACACAACAGAGTCAACACACAGTTACATCCTTGTGTACTAGCTTTCTCATGCTATAGTGCTACAATAGCTTATGATCCTCTTGCTTCCATATAAATCCATATACTCGTTTTGCTACACTGCTCCAGATTTAATGTTTTGCCTGTCTATCACTTCTCCCAAACCCACACATTCTCCACAACAACCATTTTTCGACACTTGCACCAACCGATTCATTGTTCACAGCCCTATCTACTACATTCTCCTTCCTGACCACCCCCATCTCCCAATTAATCTGCCTCCACCTGTATTCTTCCCAAACCATCGACCCTCAACCTTACATTCTATTGCATTCTACCACAACCAAACCAAGCCAACCATTCTCCTTTTCCATCATCGAATCCCTGTTAATTGTACCTTGCCGCTCGACCATTCCTCCGTATCACACCAATTTTCAACCATCCACCATGGCCTATCCCTCACTATTGTACACGTTATTCTGCCTACTCGACCATCACCATCAATTGTATTGTATATCCGCTATCGACATCCATTAGGAAATACCATTATAGTTAGCAAATAATTGACAAAGTTTAATAATTATATAATTATAACTATATAGTCCATAAATTATATAATTAATTTAATTATTATTATTATTATATATATATATTATTATTATTATATTTAATTTCAAAAAAAGTTATAGTTATATGTTAAGTTAAAATAAAAATCATTTAGTTAAAAGAAAACAAAATGGTTATGCTAAGAAAAATAATAACAAATTAGAGAATAATGAGAAAACCAACATTAGTGAGCTTGATAGATTGTGTCATTGGCTTCACAATGTCAAAATTAAATAGACAAAATTAGAAGAAGAAGAAATGAGATGATCAAAGCTCAAGAAGAATTAGAAAGCAATATAAAAATGATAGATAACATTGAGAAAATGTTGCAAGGAATGCAAAACCAAGAGAAATGGATTTTGATTATCATTGGAAACGCTTCTTAAAATTGACAGATGAAGAGAAATGTGAATTAGCCCCATAAGGTTAAAGAACAATAAGAAAGGGTGGATCAGTTAATAGAAAGCGTTAATTCACTTTTTGTTAATCCTTTAATTACCGAGGAACCAACACAAAGTCCCAAGACTCTAGATAGTAAAGATCCCCCAAACCATGAAATTCTCCAAATGTCACAAACACAATTCTCATGTAGCGAGTACCATACAAAATTACCAGAAAAAAGGCTATCAAAGAACTAAAAATGAGCTTCCAAAATATGATGTCAAATACCATAAAGGAACCATTATTTGGGTTAATAAAATGGAACCTATTTCTAATGGAAACCCTCCAATAGGTGAATGAGAAAAGATCATGATTGCCTCAAAAAATTTTGTAGCAGAGGCATATGATTGGTTCCTATGGCGGTCTGGAAAATGTGACTCCCGTTCATTTCATTGAAATACTTTTGTGGATACCTTGCTCAAAATATTATACGATGAAGAAGAAGATGATGTATACGAAAAATTTGTTCATATCAACCAAAAACAAAGAGGATTTACTGATGAAAAACTTCTTAAAATGTATAAAATTGGACATAAATAGTATATTCGTGTAGATTGAACTGATATAAAAATAAAACTATCAAAGAATATATACATGCAACAAATCTTATTGAAGAAAAATATAGGTTCAAAATGTCGTCATTCAAGGAAGACAAAGACCAACAACAATACTCAGGTAAAAAGGAGTAAAAAAAATGTAGGTGTTATGGAGACAAATGGACACTAAGATAGATATGGCTTAACAAGAAAGTGTATGGTTATGAAGTTGAGAAAGAGTTAGACACTTCAAGTAATGAGTCAGAGAAAAGGATAACAAAGAAAAATAATTGTCGCAGGTATCAAGAAAAGTGGATGTGAGGACATAAATGTGAAGACACGTCCTTACACTACTATAAAACAATAGATGGAAGGCAAGTTGAAGTACAAGAACCCATTGAAGAAATCATTGTGACACACAATGAAGATTCATATCCCGGGCAACCATCATTAGCTATAAGCTAATGTGTTTACCAAAATCAAGGTGAAGAGAGAAGTTCTTCAAAAGGTCAAAAGCAAGAAGTCACTGCAAAATATGTTCCACCAGACCTTCGGAAGTAGAAAAACCAATATTCAAGATGAAAAATCATCAACGCTACTACTCTACCAACAACCATGACAAGGAGAGTATGCCCTAAAATCGTGAATCTTAAATGGCTCATAAGAGGCATACATTTCCATATCCTTCTAGATTTTGGCAGTACTTGTAATTGTGTAAACATTGATTTTGCTAAACAACTTAATCTTTGTATATGCCCAATCATGGACCTCACCATGTTTATCATTACTGGGAAAATGTTAAAAGAGATAGGAGAATGCCATAAGATTTCAATCCAAATCTAGAGCTAAAAATAGATTTATTTTCCTTACCACTCAAAGAAATTGATGTAGTTATAGGCAAATAATGGTTGATACAATTACAGATCTATTCTACAAACCTTGAAGAACAATTCATGGACTTTAATTGGAAAGGACAACATTATAAATTATATGGTGTTAACACTTCAAGCTTCAATGAAGGTACAAATACACACGAGGACTTCACCATGCACAATTAGGTCAAAGAAGAGATGGCATTCCATAGCACCATGTTCAACTAGAAAAAACCCTTCTTGTTATGTTTTGAGGACAAAGAATCTTTAAAGTGGGTGTCAATGTTATGAATAAAAAAATGATTAAAAACATTTATTAATAAATAATATAATAATATTAATATTAATAATAAATCAAATATTTAAATTAATTAGTGGCCCATCAATTATGAAAGGGAAAAAGTCAAAAAGTGTGACCACTCACCTTTGTGGCTAGTCCATGCCTATATAGGCACACTTCCATGACTTATTGTAATCACCATTTAGATTTTACCAATAATAGATCTACCTATTTACACAACACAATCTACACAAAATTACTTCCTTGCTTATTGGTATTTTCTGCTACAAAGAAAGTCATCTCCTTAGTACCTGTTAGAAAATCTTGAAACATCTGGGAGAGCAAAGCCATCAATATAATCATAGATATGGTTATATTTTGATTCAAAAACTATTGTGGATATTCCACTTTCATAACATATTTCGTAAAAGTCTATTTAAAAATCCAAAATCTACAATATTAGGGTTTTATTTTCTTTAGATTGATGGATTTGTAGATTACTGTTTATTGTCTATGCATACACATTAAAATTAAGTATTAAATAGAAAATAGTGAAATAAGGACTTAGAAACCATGATATGACACAAGATATGACCTAGGGAACCCTCTAAAGAGAAAACCCAATTAGAAGGTGAGGTCACTTTACTCTCTTTCTCTAAATAAAAAATGGTTGTGAGTACAAAGAAGTCTTGTTTCTAGCATTTGGGCTACTACAGTGAAAAAATCATCTTTATTTCTTTGATCTCTGGTCCCTGTCATCTATGGAACAAATTTTCCCAAAAAAATGGAACACCCTTTCCTCATAGTGGCCCAGTTATAACACAGCTCGATAGCCTACTAGTCGTTAGGTTTAACTGTCTCAACTCTTAAACATAGTTACAATATGAGCTCTTCTACAGTATTCTTCATCATAATCATGTGGTTATTGATTTTTCCATGAATAAATGGGGTTGGCGTGACATCCTCTCAAATTATGGTGGTGAAAATAAGAAGGTCAAACTCTATGTGGCATAGCTTTTGCATATCGACTCCGATTGATGTGGTTTTTGCATTGTTGGAAAGGTATTTGTGTGTACAATATGAATAAAAGGTGTGGCACTAAAGAGAACTTTTTTTACAGCCAATTTTTTTTTTTTTATGCCTCAAAATGGTCCTACAAGCTTTTATACCTTAATTTTCCAAACTAGCTCCCGTTGGTAAAAATACTCCCATGACCTGATCCCTCAACTTTTTACCCTTTGAAAGCATTAGGATCGATGAAAAGAAAATATAATGGTCAAATATAGATCATCCTTAAACAAATAATCTATAGATTCTATAATCAAGACATATAAATGAAGACATATAAATGAAGGGCTAGAAGACATCCTTACATAAAAAGGCATATAAATGAAGAGCTAGAAGACATCCCTACATTAAAAAAAATGGATTTCAATTAATTTTAAAAAAACACATGTTGAGTAAAATAAACTTTAAAACATTATAGAAAAATATACTCATGAAAAAAAACCAAATAAATCAAAATATTAAAAATACAAAACCAATTAATATGATCAAAAGATTTCCAATAATAATTTTGAAAATCATAACATATTTCTTAGTCTCCTTTGCCTATTCCATACCCTGGTATGCAAAAACCACGGCATTAAGGATAATTCTCCATTGAAAAAATCATCAATGTTGCCATCAAATGATGTGCTTTGATTTTGAATCGATTCACAATTCCATAAACTTTTCCACGGTTTTATAAACAATATGAGCAATGTAATAGGCTACGAGAGAAAACTTTAGCAAATAAATATTAATAAAAACTTTAAAGAGAGAGATAAAATCCACCAACGATAAAATATAAATTAACCTTATAAAACTTTAAATTATATCCATCCGATTTTACATAGAAAATAATGCAAAATACTCTTGTGATTCACACCACAATAGCCATCTTTACATAACAAAAAAAAGACATTAACATAAAATATTCTTTAAACGGAACTAAGGATTGTTGAATTTTAATCCTTCCAACCACTCGAGGTCCTTTGAAAAATCCAAATTTTTACCAATCAACGAAATACAAATTCTTGTTTCACTTAATAACTAAGATTTCTATTAAAACCAGAATGTCGAGAAAAGCATAAACCTAAATTAAGATTAATTTATTAATATTTTTATAAAGGGAAAACTAAAGTAAGATGAGTGTATTACTATTAAAGGGGAAAGTAGAATGTGAAAAAAGAAAGCATAACATGGGGCACTCAATGATCAAAATCTACGACGATGTTAATGTTGCACAACTCTTTCTTAAAAGAAATGATGCTCGAAAGGACACGACTTTGTTAAAGATATGACTAGAGGTAATTTAGCTTCTGGTAGAAACTTTGTCAAATATGTCTTCAAATCTTTCATGTTGCTTTAAGTTTTTCTTCTAAATCATCTATCTTAGCTTCCACACCATCCATCATAGCTTCCACGTCATTCATCTTTGCTTCACCACTTTTACTTAAACCATCCATATTAGGTTCCATGTCTTTTTTTAAGCCATCCATCTTAGCTTCCACATCATCCATCTTAGTTTCTGTTACTTTTTAGGAGAGTGAATTTTGTTGCACATGGTCTCGTAATTTTGATATATCATGTTGCATTTATTCGTCTTCTCCATGAGTCATGCTAGATATTTAAGGTTGTTTACTAGGTGTTTCCATTTTATTTATTTGGGGCATCAATTAATGGTAATTATTCTTCACTATGTCCTTTGAATTCCTTCAAACAAATTTTTCAAAACAAATTTATGCAAAATTAAAAAAAAACTACATAGTTTTTCACTTTCTAGGATCTCGATATTGTATTTTTTGTATCTCTAAAATTTTGGATCTCCAAAGCCTGAGAATGTGAACTGTGGTAGCCCTCTGAGTCCTCTTTCCAACCCGAAAAGTCTAATAGAAATTGGATTCTTCAAGAAAGTGTTATGGCCAATCTCTCAAGATGACCTGATTATATACTTTTTCAGTAGAGCAAACTTGTACGAAGTTCCACGTGTCACTGTTTCAACCTTCACACCTAAAACTGATGCACAGAAAACTATAGTTTTTCTTCTTTCTATAAAATCTTACTTAATTTAAATCTGATATTTAGAGAGAAAGTTATGATGAATTTCCCAACGTCACCTATTTGGTATGTTATTTGGGAGCCTGCAAAAACTATAACTTCCCTGGATCATATCTCCGAAATTATAGCGAGACAAGATCTCAAATTCAAACTTGAGGATCATCAAGACTTCAGTTCAAATGGGTTTTTTTAGCTTCTGAAACGTCGCAGAAACAATGTTATAGTGGTAATCCGAAGATGACCTATTTTGGAGTAGCAAAACCCTAAAATCCAAAGCTCTGATACCGAATGTTATGAAACCAGCTCAAAAAAAGATAGAAACGATAGATCAACGACCTAGAAATCAACCTCTTTGAGGAGGCAACCTCCTTTACATTACAAAAATGAAAATTTTTTGGTTGATACAAATGAAAAAACCTCATTTCTATATATAGGAGTCTAAGGGGTCGCAATATAATTGAAGCCGACATAACAATAGTAATATAAGGGCAAAAAAATAAAAATAGTGGGCTTCTATGGGGCACAATAATAACAATATGGGGACAATAGGGGCACAACAATAATAATAAGGGCCAAAATGACAATAGTAATGGGGGATATGGACCTAACATGTCTCTGTTGTTTGTTATTCGTGAACCAAACTTGTCAAATTTACCTTCTCTTTAGACCATTGTAGCAAATACTTTCTCCTTTGATCCCACATATTATTTCACCTCAAGTCTAGTCTCCTATGTTTTGCATAAACACCACATATCACTGAGAGTGGTTTCTTCCTTCTTGGCATAAATTCTTGATATGAAGTTTCCCCACTCCTCGGGTAGACCGTTGAGTACAAAACTTGTCATCTCTCTGTCAGACATGACTTTCCCAAGCTCTTGAAGTTTGTTTTTCATCTCAGAGATTTTTATGAAGTAGAGAGCTATTCCTTCCTTTGTTATTTTCATCTTGTATAATTCATTCCCCAGAGATAATATTTCTCTGATGGTGGATACCACGAATAGCTCTACTAGCTTATCATAAATTTCTTTTGATGTCTCAAACTTGGAGAAGCAAGAAATGAGAGAGTCCTTAATTGATTTTATAAAAATCCTTTGAGCTCTTGTCTCATACTTATTGTACTTGGCTAACGCTTAAGTCTGTTCCTTAGCAGGGATAGTGATGTTCCCCTTGACATATTCTAGGAGCTCATTCTCCTTGAGAAGTAGATCAGTCCTCTTCTTCCATGCAAAAAATTTATTGGTGCCTACCAATTTATTACTTTCCTTGCAAAATAACATTGATCTATATTTAGAAGGGGACATGTACTTACTTGGTAGATTTTAAGATTTGATGGATTTGCTTCCTCCTTGAAAGCTTGATGGATTTCCTTCCCTGGATCTTGATATCCTTCAAGTTGTCTTCTCCAAGTGGACTTACTTGGTGATGAGGTGTGCTTGAGGACTTGTAGCTTGATGTACATCTTCTTCTTCTTTTATATAAAGCTCTCCTTCTAGGTTTGTAGCCCTCCTTGATGAATGATGGATTGTAGAACCTTATTGTCCTTGAAGTGTTTGAGACTTCTAAGCTTAACGCTTCAACTTTGTAGATGATTGATTTTTCTTGAGTTTCCCTTTCCTTCATGTGTCACATTTTCTCTGATTCCATGTTAAAGAATTTAGGGAAAATTAGTGGTTTGGTGATTCTCTGAGACTTGATAAACATTTGTGAAGTCCTTTTACTTTGTATTAGTTAATTTATACGTCTTCTTGTTCTTATTAGTGCATATGTGTGTGCTTCATCAAACTGCTTCAAAAACAAAATACCATGAACACAAAATTTGGCTCTCTGCCAGGGAAAAACCCTCTCCACTCTTGAGACGAAAACCCTTTGTAAGTTTTCTCTTACTGAAGCTTCTTATTTGAACAACCACCGAGCCCTCGACCCTTGACTAATATATCTTCCAGGCTTGATTCCAATCCTTCCTCTTTCCACATTGTCACTTCCGGAACATCTTCCAGTACTTCTTCCACCACTTTGTCTTCCAACACTTTTTCCTCTATGTTAGGAAACCCTAGAATATTAGGTCTCCTCCTCTTTTCTATGAGGACCTTTATTTCTAACCTTGGGATACCTTGTAGACCAAAATGTACATCCAAATTAGGATTCTTATGTTTCTTCCCTAAACTGCTATGAAGCCCTTCCTGCTCCTTATACGTGTGACTATTTCTAGCCCTCCAAACAATCCTCTTCTTCCTCAGTTATGTATCTCATTCCTTCACTTGTGAAGTTGCATTCAATGTTGGAGTAGGATAACTTTATTAACCTAGTTTCTAGCCCAAACCATAAATGATATGTCACTGCACCTTTTTTGTTGATCTGGCTGGAGTCTGTCCCTTACTCCTTTGCACGTATGGTTGTAGAAACCCTAGAGAGTAGCCCCTTAACTTCATTGTTCTTCCTTCTTGTAACACTATCCTTTTAGCCCCTTTTCTCACCTTTCCTTCATCCTTTAAGCCTTATTATTCATTGTGGATTTTAGAGATGTGAGTGTGTGTCCGAATGAGGAGTGGACAACCTCTATTTATAGAGGTTTGTGCCTCCTCCTTGAAGCCAACATGACTGTCCTTAAAGTCGAGTTGTAGTTGCATTATATTTCAACATTTATTCATCGTTTTTGTTGCTTGTATAATTCATTGGTTCTAGGAGAAGATTTTACCATGCTTGGATTTATTTCCTTGACCTTGTATGAAGACATAAATTATCTAACATGCCCTCAAAGGGTCTTTTCATAATTACATTTTTACTTTGACTGTCTTGAAGCACTTCAAAATGTGCTTAACCTATTTTCAATGAGAAAGAAACTCAGTAAAAAATAGTACAAAAATAGTTTCTCTTTTCCTAAATAAGTACAAATATCAAAATTACATTTATGAAGACCAAACCTAGTTACATTTTCTCCAACATGAGGGAGTGATGATCTGTCAATTCCCCTACTCTTCTTATCCAATAGTTCTTCTCCTTCAAGTAATTTTGCATTAAGAGAGGGGTCATTCATTTTTGTTTCGAACCACCATTTTCTCACAGTCTGCAGTGATGCCATAGGGGAAATAACTTATTTTATTACTTCTAGCTTTACCCCTGAACTACCATCTGGTTCCTATGCAAGTTTCGAGTGAATTCCATGGCCATTGACTCCTCTGATCCCTTGAGTCGTTTGAAAAATTCAAACCAATCCACTTCCTTAAAAACCTATCATGCGTTAGGGAAATTATCCAATGCTTCAGTCAAGTTTGGCTCTTGTCAGACTGCTTCTCCTCCCATCTCTATCCCAACAATCTGTATTCTACTCTTGCTTTGATAATTTTGGAATGAAGTTGCATGCTTCACTGAGGTTGATGTTAGAGCAGTGAAATAGGGAATGAAATGAGGATTTTCTGTTAGGGAGGATCATACTACACATGGTATGCTTTCATTATTGGTCTAGATCATGGAGATGTTAGGTAAACTTGACTCAAGATAGAGTCAAAGTTGACCAGGTTAAACAGTGAAGGTTTTGGGGCACATGGTATTGTGCACCCATAGTATTCTACCTGTGGTATTATATGTAATTGAGCTTATAAAAGGTTGGAAGGACTTCATTGTAATGCAGGACCTAGAGGTGAGCAGTGAAGGCTCACTTGGTCAGATTGGCCAGGGTTTTGGCCAATGCTAATAAGATCTTATTAGGTTGGGCTTTTCCCCGGATTTGGGGTTTTCCTGGATAAACATTTGTGTTTATGTGTTTATGGTTGTTTCTAGTTATTTTTATATTTATTCCTCTCAGTAATTATTTATGTTATGTAGTAAATTTTTTAACAACTAGTATTAGAGCCATATATTGGCTTCAAAGAGATTCTTTGATGCCAGGGATTTATAGTTCCTGATGAGATCAATGAAGTCTCTTTTTTTATAGATCTGAATCTGGAAAATAATGGTGGAACAATCGTATGCGGAAGAACCTTGAGTAGAATGTGCGGAAGATAGTGCCGTAACTGCGAGGGATCATAGTGCATTTGCGATATTTACCAGTTTGGAACATGCTGATGAATTGTTCGAGATTCCTGTGGCTATTTAAAGAAGATTGAGATATACCTTTGGTAATATTAAAATTCAAGGCCGATTTTGCTCAGATATGTTTTGTAGGGAATCGATAAGGGATATTTCTTGTGTGTTCTATGTCGTGTTGAAAGATGGAGTAGGCATGGGCTGCATGCAGGTTGTTCAAGCGGCTTCAAAAATTGTTCATTTTTTGCTACGTGAGACCACCGGTGCTAGAATCTACAAGGTTCTCGTCGAGCTCGCAGTTGGAGCGGTTTGATAGAATCTTTTTAGCAAATCAAATTGAGAGAGGATGGATCTGAATTGCAGCAGCAATAAACAAAAAAAAAATTATGAAGTCAAAATTACTGCATCTAAATGGGCATACTACTATAAGACCTGGTAAGGCATGTGTACCCCTTGGTGATCACCGGTAAAGTCTGGGTTAGACCTAGGTGGTAGGGGGGATGTCAGGTTAAAAATACCCTGGGTAAAAACTCTGAGGGGGGTAAGAGCTAGAGTGAGTGGGATTGTCTCACTTAGTAGGTTTGACTAGAGTTAGTCAAGGAAACCCAAGTCAAGTTCAAGGGGGGAATTGTTAGGTAAACATGACACAGGATAGGGTCAAAGTTGACCAGGTTAACAGTGATGGTTTTTGGGCACATGGTATTGTGCACCCATAGTATTCTGCCCGTGGTATTATATGTAATGGAGCTTATAAAAGGTTGGAAGAACTTCATTGTAACACAAGGCCTGGAGGTGAGCAGTGAAGTCTCACTTGGTTGGATTGGCTAGGGTTTTGGCCAATGCTAACAAGATCTTATTAGGTTGGGTTTTTCCCCAGATTTGGGGTTTTCCTGGATAAACATTTGTGTTTATGTGTTTATGGTTGTTGTTGGTTATTTTTTATCTCGGTAAATCTCAATATTAATTTATGTTCTCTAAATAATTTCTTAACAAGAGATGTGTTGTTAAATGCATTTTAATTCTTCACATGATTGAAATAAGAGGATAATGATGACAAAGTCTTAATAATGATTACCCACTTTTTAAATTTGAGATCATAGATTACGAAATGACTCATCCTCTCCCTCGAGTTTAATGTGACGTCCATCCTTAGACATCAAAGATATACCATATTAATTTCCATGATTTTTAAATAGAGGGAAAAAGTGATATACCTTTGTATGACGTACCTAATGTGATGTTGTAATAAAGGACTGGTGACAAGGATCAGTGATATAATTGACTCCAACGATGATGTGTGAATTGTATGAATTTCTCCTGTGGCATAGCGTTGATGAATACTCTCTCTTTTCTATATTGTGGTTGGTGATTTCACTACTGTGACTACTTATCAGTTGATATTCATTACACATGTAACAATAGACCCAATTTCCATGTTATTTCTACAGTCATTTCTTATTTACATGATTCTTTAAAATACTTACAAAAATAATTTACAAACATATTTTACTAGAACTTGTAACAACATAAAATTGAAATATGCATGAGTTACATAATGTTGTTACACATGAAAAATAAATGTGCAATAACTCCCACATAATGGTTTTCAGCTGTCACAATCAGTCTTTTTGCACCCCAGAAGAGGTTTTCATAGTCATATATTTATTTATATGTTTTTATTGCATTTTTTTGTTATTTTTGGGTGTAATAGCTGCCAATAGAAGCTGGTCTTCAACTATTACACTTATTAAAAAAAATAAAGAAATTGGCACCATGGGGGAATTACCATTTGCCTTCATAATCTAAAGGTCAGAATCCTTGACAACATTGGTGAACGATTCCTTTATAGCAGGTTTCTGATATAGCTGAAGGCAGTGCCCATCAGCAAATAATGGTGTCCTACCACTATCAATGGTTACTAAATTTACAGTCCCATTGTCAAATATTGTGTCAACTTCATAAGGACCTAGCCATCTAGTGCATAGGTTCCCTATAGAATCCTTAAACATTGAATCATATAATAGAGCCCAATCTCTTTTTCAAAAATTTCCTCTTTTCAATGAATTTGTCATGCCACTTAGCTCTTTGCTACAGGACAATGTTTGTTTCCTAAATGGTAGCTAACCTTTTCTTGTCTAGTTTGTTAAGTTGATTCAATTGTTGTTTCTATGTTGTTGCCAAATATAAATTTACTTGTAGTGATGTTCTTAATGTATTAATTTCAAATTCTGTAGGAAACAAAAGATTTTTACCATACACTAATTTGTATTGTGAGAACCCTATAGTATTCCTCCTCGTAGTCTGGTATGTGTACAGCACTTCTGGAATTTTATCAACTCAATTTCCTTCATTTCTATCTAAAATCTTGGTAAGAATGCCTTGAATAACCTTGTTGTTTCTTTCCACTTGGCCATTTTCTTGCAGATGATAAGGAGAAGTGATTCTATGGCAGATTTTGTATTTTTCATCTAGGTTCTGAATGAAATGAGATGTAAATTGGGGTCCTCCATCCTTCACTATTTATCTGGATACTCCAATGTGGACAAAAATATCTTCAAACAAGAAGTCTGAAACATCCTGCTCTATAGCTTTGGTTAATTCCTTCATGTCAACCCATTTCGTGATATAGTTAGTGTAGACCAGAATGCAGGATTTCCACTAAGATGACAGGTTAATTTGTCCTACAAAATCTAGGACCCATTTCTCAAATGGTTCTAAAACTATTTGGTGTCACAATTACATCTCACCTGCTTGAAGTGGTTGACCCATTCTATTGCAACGGTCACATCCCTTCACAAATTACTTAGCATCCCGGAATATTGTGGGCCAATAGCATCTTGTTGGGAGCACCTTGTATCCGGTTTTCTTATCTGCAAAGTGTCCTCCACAAGGTTCCTCATGACAAGATCGAAGGATATCAAAGATTTCATCCTCAGTTACACATCTTCTATTCTCATGGTCTAGCCCCGTGTGATAGAGATTTACTTCTATCAATGAGTATCTAGCACTTTTCTAAATGATACTTCTCTTTTCCTTGTAGGATAGGTGTTGCGGGATTCTTCCTGTAGCACTATAATTAGCTATGTCTACATACCATGGTGAGTGAACTGAAATAGCAAAAATATCTTCAAGTGGAAAATAATCTTAAATAGGCATGCTTTCATTACCAACATTCAACCTAGAAAGGAAATCAACTACCACATTATCTTTACTAGGTTTATCTAGGATAGTTATATCAAATTCCTATAACAACAATAAACGTCGTGTAATACTACCATTAGTGAATGGTTTTTTCATCAAAAAATGAATGACAGAGTGGTTAGTGTGTACAAACACTTGATATCCTTTGATGTATAGCTGAAATTTATTGATCACATGCACTACTGCAATGAATTTCTTTTCAGTCACTGTGTAATTGAGTTTAGTTGGAGTCATGTTTTTACTTATATAATAAATGGAATATGGTTTCTTGTCCTCCAGTTGGCCCAAAACATCTCCTACAACAATATAAGATGCGTCTGTAGCTATATGGAACTGAAGATTCGAGTTTGGACCCCACAAAACAGCAGCTCCTGATACAGAGTGTTTTAATTTCACAAAGGCCTGCTCACATTTCCTTGTCGATACAAACTCTTCATATTTCATCAGTAAACGAGATGAAATCTTTGATTTTTTTTTTTTTATAAACCTCCTATAGTACCTTTCATGACGCAAGAAACTACGTACCTATTTCTCTGCCTTAGGGGTTCATATTTTCAAGATTACCTCTATCTTAGCAGGGTCCACTTTAATCCTATCAACTGAAGTGAGATGTCTCAGCACGATCCCTTTGTTCATCATCATGTGAAATTTCCCTGTACTCAAAGCAACATTAGTCTGCACACATCTTTCTAATACTTTTTCCAAATTAACTAATGTTGTTTCTGTTAGTTTCAGTTTTTACAGCCTTCCTCCAGTGATCAAATGTGCTCTTACATAGTGATTTTGAAGTGTCAAGGTCAAATTTTGTCATTTCAGTGAGTCTTCAAGCAAAATTTGGTCACTAGCCATTAGGTCTAGGGTTTGCCCAAATGTCAGTCTATGTCACTATCCAGCTGAGTCTATCATCTCATTCATTGGGTTTTCATTATCATGTCAGTGTCTAATGGTCATTTGATACCTTGATCATGCTTCAGTTGCGCCCAGGCAAGGTCATTTCCCTCTCTTAGGGTTTTGAAGGCAGTTTCTCTTGGCCGGACAAATCATTGGCAAAACTTGTTTCCTGATGTTCATACACCTTCCCCTATCCTTAATGTACCTTATCAAACACTTCCCAACACTCAGATCCCCCAAATTCCTCATTTTTGCACAAACCCTAGTTTCTAGCTACAACTTGGTAATTTTCTAGGTTGGGCCTGTGTTTTGCCCTTTTGGACCCCCTCCGCTCACTCAATCTTTGATATTCCACTTTATCTTGATTCCTAACATCCCTCCCCACTCCCAAAAATTTCCCCAAGAATTTAGAAGCCCCCTATCCCCTTCATTTCGCTCCATTTTGACAAAATTCTTTGTTTCACACATCGGGACAAGTTTCACTCAAAAGCTGTTTCAGAGACATCAGAGATGAATTTTGCAAACCTGAGAGAGTTTTTTGTCCAAAACATGCCAAGGAACAAAAACCTCCTTCACTTTTTACACAGGTGTCATGGTTTGAGAGAAATGTCAAGAATACCGTTGCCTCAGGAGAATCAAAGGCACCTCTGAAGTGACCCTGGGAAAATCACGTTTTCTCCTAGCTTGGTTGGCCAAATGACTTTATTGATGGGTAAAATGATAACTAGACACAAATTTATTTCCAATGAGCTATCATGTGCTCAATTTGGCGTAGAGGAAGGAATTCAAAAGTTGACTGCAACAACACTCTTCCTTGAGGCAGCCTCATTGGGCACTTTTTGACCAGTCTTGGGAGATTTGATTTCTGACAGGTCAAATCAACCCCAAATTGAAAAATTCCAGTTGGGTTGGAAAGTAGACTCAAAGGCCTTTTCAACACGCTATCCTGCACCTAATTCCGACACCAGGAAGGCCTCTAAAATCCTCCTGCAAAAGTGCGACCACTCAAGCAGGGGCGCGACCACTCAGGCTGTAAGTGCCAAATTGACTCAAATTTCCTCCAAATTTGCAAATCGGAGTGAGGTAGGCCTCCTAAACATTTTAAGTGATGGTGCCATGGATTCAATGATTGGTTTTTACTCATGTTCACCATGCAAAAAATTATCAAAAGATAGGTTAAGTTACTTGTTGTTTTGCAAGCTTATGCTAGGGTTTGTTTGTTTTTCAAGGTTCTTTATTCCTTTGTTCCCTCCATTTGTTTTCCCATTATAAAATCACAAATGTTAAAGTGTTGTTGTTATCAACTCATTTGCAAAGAAATGCTAAAACCCCAGCCCAATTTCATGAAACCCAAATCCCTTCTAAACCCTATTCAAACCCTAGTTTCCCTCATATATCATGCTCAAACCCTAAACACTATTGCACACAGCAAACATATGTAAAAGGCACAACAATGAATGAAAACAAACATAGTGAAAAGAAAAAGAAACTGATGACAGAGGCATGCACATAAAAATTATCAAAAAACAGAGCAAAAATGTAACTTGCATAGCCTAGTACAAAAACAAAAGAAAGAACATCTTGCTGCACAAAAATCAGAGGTTAGTAGCTATATGGTGTTCATGCAAAGATTATCAAATGTACAGCTGCAATGTTTTCAAAAGGAGCAGTTTGTTGTGGCTAGGGTTTGCACAATGACATGGTATTCCTCCCTAATCCCTAAACTCTGTTTTCCCTTACCTTTCCCCTCATGAAAACCCTAATTCAATTGCTCATTAATCCTCTAAAAATACCTATGCAATTGATATCCCTTCCCTTTTGTTAAAGCATGTAATTGAAACCCTAATTCACCCATGACAAAAGCAAATATGAAAGCTGCCAACATTGTAAAGGAACTGCTGTTATGAAATATGGTTGGCAGCATCATTAGTAGTTTTCCTAGTCCCAAACCCTAATTCATTTATCCCCTCATTTCCCTAATTCCTTTGATACAGTCCCTCTCCCTTCCATTGCAAAATTGTCACAAGAACCCTTCCCCTCCCCTTGTGATCAAATAAACTAAATCATTGTTTCCCATTAGCATCCAAAAGCCATTTTAAAGGTTGAAAAAACAGAGTATGCTCATGAATGACATTAAAAGCAAAATAAAAGGAGCAGCCTGTAAAATTGATTATGGTTGATGCTACCCCATACCCTGATACTGATGCCCTCATTCCCTCCATCATGTAAATTTTTATTGTCCTTTCCCTTGGTGATCAAAACACGCATTTTCCTAATAAAGTATTGATTTGCAAATGATGAGAGATGAGATGGCATGTTTCACATTGTGTGATTATTTCCTTCAAAGTTCCCTGTTTTTTGTATATATTTTCCCTTTCCTTATATAAACTCCTTCCCCTAACGTTTTCCTCATGATTTTTCCCCTTGAAAACAACATACTTCTCAGCATTTTGCAGGAAGGGCAGCAGTCATCGTTGCCTGTTTGTTCCACCTTGCTCAATAACATCATGTCAACCACTGAGACTAATGAGCAAGGTGATGACCGATCTTCATCCATGGAGGTTGAGACACAGCGGAGGCCTCGTAAGGGTGGCCTCACTCACCATGGTACTGATCAGCCTTGATCTAGCATCAAAATCTGAAAATTTTGAGAATTTTGGAGCATTTTGCAAATTTTTGGTAAAATTACAGGTTTTTCCCGTGGAATGGTCTCACCCCGGGTGAGACCATTTTCGAGGACTGCTCGGAATTTTGAAAACTTGGCATTTTTGGAAAGGGCATGCAAAGAGAAAAATTACCAATACTTGGGAGAAGCCTGATTTTGAGATTTGAGCCTCCAAAAGCTAAAAATACATCAAAAAAAATTACTTTATGCTGACTTTTTGAGTTGCAGAAAGTGACTTTGGGAGAAATGGTTTTTGAGGGGGCAAAACAACTCCAAATTCAGAAATTCCACTTGGGATGGAAATTAGACAGACCAAGCTTTCCACTGAGCCATCTTGCACCTGATTTGGACCAGTGGAACCCACTCAAAAGTTGCTGCAAAGGGGCGCGACCATTTGAACAGGGGGCGCGACCATTCGAGCCAGCTTTGCCAGAATTGACCTTTTTTGTCAAAAAACATTGTTTTGACTACGGTTGACCATTTTTACATGTAGATGATGGATAAATGTAATATTTTCATGGCACTTTGATAGATTTTATCTCTCTTTACCCTTCTATAAGCTTCCTTGATGTAAAAAGTGAATAATTAATGCATGAATCAGTTAGCTAAGTAATAGAGGCAAGTTGTTGGACTGCCTATTATCTAGTGCTTGATTTAGAATTAGTTCAAACTGCTCCTAGGAAGCTGAGCTCGACCCCTAGAGGTTGGGAAAGGAGTTAGATGGTCTATATTATGCTCTCTCTTTCTCATTTTCATGGTTGGACTCTTGTGGGAGAAAGCTTTATTGTATATTGTACATCTATCTCTGCAATTTAAAGAAAGGGAAGGCCAGGGTTTTGCAGACATCATTGTGGATTCTTGTGGATTGTTGTGTTGATGGTGTGTTCTCTACATGTTCTTGTAAGTCTGTTTATGTATTCCACATCTCTCTTTTGCTTCTATTTGGACAGATGAAGTGGTAAAGTTTGAATTCATGCTTTGACATGCTCAGCTTTTTAGTTTGTTCAAAATTTATGTTTTCTACTGTCTAGAGAGGATTCAAATGGTTGTTTGCCCTCTTTAGCTCCTTCTCTATCATCCCTGATCATCCATCTCAGATTAAGGCATCAGCGCTCACTCCTACCTTGCCCCAAAGATCCCCCCTGCAAAAAACTGTGCTCAATCCCCGCACCCTGAATTGCACTCCCTCCAATTGCCACCAAAAACCCAAAAATCTTTAAATCAACCCCCCTTATCAATTTACTAGCCTAATATCTTTGATCCTAATTGGTCAGCTTATCATATTGAAAGATCTACCGAATCTGACCCGAGAGAGCCTTCTCATACCTCGTAGGGCTAGCTACGAGGTGAAATGGTTTGATGTAGCCTTGAGAGTTTGTCTATCTCAGCCTAGGTGAATTCCAAGCGCTAACAGGGCCTCTTTCATTAAGTGCTCAATTCTATGATTTCATGGATTTATAATGCTCAAAATGTAAAAATAATGTCTCCAATCACTCCAGAGCAGTAAAAAAACCCTAAGTTCAGCTCTTATTGGGCTCAATTTGGCCAAAAACTGAGAAAGATATGCTCTAGAGAAGTTTTGTTGCTAACTGTTCTACAAAATGGACTCTCTTGCTAACTGTTATATGAATTTCGCCTTTTCTGGAACCGCCAAGTGACATTTTCTCTTACTCTGGCGAGATTCATGTCATTTCAGGTGAAATTTGTCACTTCCTCTAAATGCCTAATGACCCCTTCGGGCAGAAAAATAGGGCCTAATGGGCCATATGCCTAGGGGCTAGGCTAACTATGTGTCGTTGTTGGCACAGGACCCACGTAGCTCGTGCTGTGGTTCTATTGATTCCAAGTGACCCAGAGCTAATCTTGAATTCTTCGCACTTGTTAGTCGGCTCCTTATCTCGTCGTGCCCACATTTTCATTGGCTACTACATGTCCTGGTCTTGTGCTAATCCAAACTTAAATAGGAATGCAACAACTTACATATATAATCATAAACACAGAGGTGCAGCGTCAAAACACTTCATTTCATTAATAGAAAAATATTGAGCTATGCTTACAAACAGAATGGAAATAAGTTAGTTCAGGCAATGATAGTTTATCTCTGAGAAGAGATGTGGTTGCTACATGCCTTTGAAATGAGTTACAATGAGGCTCAAGGGCCTTTTAATTATTGAACAATAAGAGAAAATATTAAACAACCAAAACCCTAACCCGAGGAGATGTAAGACCAAGAGTTTATGGGCCCTGTTGGGGTTAGTTGGGCAACCAACTTCCCCGGGTCGTAACTTGATCATATTATGATTATTATCTATTTTTGAAGCGTATGATACCTCATTGGAGAGATCTCTCTAAGGAATAAAACTGCCGACATGATTACCCTAGTAATCATTTAAATAATTTTCCCAAAAAAACGTCGTTTAGGGCATCAAAACAGCTTCGGAAGTTCAGGACCCGAAAAATTGTCAAAAATAGTAAATTGAGCTACAATTAAGGAAACTAAAAAACTAAAAGAAACAATGGTGAGGGACCAAGTGGAATATGTGGGTGGCCACTAATATCCACCTCGATCAGTCCTCCCCCCTTAGGAAGAAATGGTCCCCATTGTGTTGAGTTCCTCAATGAGATGAGGAAACTTCTACTGAACTTGGTCCCTGGTGAGCCATTTGCCTTGGTGAAGGAGTTGGCCTACTTTGACAACTCGATATAGATGTATACTCTGTTACCAAGTGCTCTTGATCTGTGTGTCCATGATCTAATCAGTTGTGGTCTGTTCCATGCAGTTCGGATTGAGCTTTGTTGGCGTGAGTTGTTCTGCAATGTCAGATGTGTCTAACAATGGTGGAAAGTATGGTCGAAGGTGATTTACATTGAACACTAGGTGCAGACCAAGGAATGATGGGATGTTGAGATCAAAGGCATTTTCCCCAATGACCTTTGCGATGGTGTATGACCCATATCAGAGTGGGCGAAGCTTGCGGTGGGGTCCAGCAAGGTGCTCCTTTTACGAATGTAGCCATACTTTGTCGCCCACTTGGAACTTGTGCAACACTCAATTTTTATCATGGCATTGCTTGTACTTAGCATTGGATCTGTCCAATATATCTTGGACCGTTGGCGGATGTGTTGAATTCACTCAATGAAGCTATTAGCCCTTTCAGCTTCAGACTTCACGTGAGTTGAATCTACCTGAGTGGCTGCAAATGCTATGGCCACATCAATGGGGCATAATGGTTGTGGCCTATTGAGATGTGGAGAGCTCTATTGTAGTTGTGTTGGACATAGGGGAGACTTTCATCCCATGTGCATGGATGCTTCGAGTTGTACATGTGTAGAATGTGTACGATCATCTTGTTGACAACCTCTGTTTGGCCATCAGTTTGGGGATGGAAAGTCACAGACTTAGTGAGTTGTGTATCCATCATCGACTAGAGACTTGACCAAAATTCACTCAGGAATATGTTGTCCCATTATCAGATAATGGACTATAGGGTCCCAAAGTGTACCCACACTCGCTCAAAGAAGAGCTTAACAGTGGCCTCTGATGTGATACTCTTCTTGTAAGCCGCCATAATGGTCATCTTAGAGAATCTATCAATGACCATGAAAACAAAATCATTGTCATGCTTAGTAGAAGGAAGGCCCGACATATAATCCATGGAGATAGATTCCCAAGGTCGACTAGGAGTAGGTAGAGGAGTATACAAGCCTTTCTTCATGATGGTTGGTTTGAAAATGGTGTAGGCAGTGCAGGATCTAATGTACTTCCCAACATCTTAGCGAAGTTTCGGTAAATAAAAATACTTCTGCAATATCGCCACTATTTTCTCCACTCCAAAATGTCCAGCGACCTGACTGTAGTGTGCTTCCCAAATCATATTGGCACACTCACTTGAAGGAACACATATGTGTCCCAAGTGACATAACAGTGCATCCTGAAGGTGAAAATTTGGAACTTTCTTCCCTTCTAGGAGTGTCTGGTATATGTTGTCGAATTCTAGATTTCTCTTGTAAAGGTGCGGCCACCCTGATGTCCAGTGCCCACAGGAGTCGAGCACAGTGATTAGTGCCATGACTGGTGGTCGGTTGAGGGAATTGGCGACATTATTGGTTTTTCCCTTCTTATACTTAACGTTCAAATGGAATTGTTGCAAATAGGTGGATTTCTAATGGCGATCGTTCTACAACTTCACTTGTGTCTGTATGAACTGTAGAGGTTGGTGGTCTATGTGGATGACCATTTCCTTCCCCAAAATGTAATGCTTCCATTGAAGACATGCCTGCAAAATGGAATATATTTCTTTGTCATAAGTGGGGTACTTTTCAAATGTGTCTGAAAGTACCCCACTTACAACAAAGAAATGTATTCCATTATGCAGGCTTGCTGTGAATGGATTGTGTTAAGCCATTGGATGCCCATGTTGAGTAAGAACTGCACCAATAGCATAGTCGGAGGCATCTGTTTCAATCTCAAATGGTTGTTTCAAGTCTGGTAATGTGAGAACTAGTGCAGAATAGAGGTGATTCTTTAACTTAGAGAATGCTCGATGTTGGGTTTCCGACCAAAATAAATTTTATTTCGCTTTACCGTTGGTGACCTGACTTAAAGGCCAGGTGATATGAGAGAACCCCAACATGAACCTATGGTAGAAATTGGCAAGACCCAAAAATGTTGCAGAGCTCTGTTAGAGTGGTTGGGACTGGCATTTCCTGAATGACTTGTATCTTGGATGGGTCCACATGTACACCCTGCTCATCAATGATGTACCCTATATATTGAACCTGGGTCAGGCCAAAAGTACATTTCTCCCACTTAGCACACAATTTGTGTTGTTGAAGGGTTTGAAGGACCTGTCGAATATGGTGGAGGTGATATTCCCAACTCTGGTTGAAGATCAAGATGTCATCTAAATACACCACCACGAATGCATTGGTGAAGGGCCACAAGATGTCATCCATTAGTCTCATGAAGGTTGTAGTGACTTTCGTCAATCCGAATGGCATGACCAACCATTCAAAAATGCCCTCCTTCGATTTGAAGGAAGTCTTCCACACATTGGAGGGTTTCATAGGCCCCTGGTGATAACCTGACTTCAAGTCAATCTTGTTGAAATATTTTCTCCCCTTGAGCTGGTCCAGAAGGTCACCAATCCGCAAGATTGGGTACCTATTCAAGACAATGATCTTATTCAGTGCCCAATAGTCAATGCAGAGTCTCCAGGTCCCATCCTTCTTCTATACCAATATAATCGAGCTCCCACAGGCTGATGAGATTGGCTTGATGTGCCCTTTCTGCAATAGTTCTTGAATCTTCCTCTTGATCTCATCATTCTCCATAACAGAGTGTCGATAGATCAGTCCATTAGGAAATGGTGCCCCTGGGGTCAGATCGATGGAGTGATTGACCTGACAGTGCAAAGGTACCCCTGTGGGTGAGAAGAAAATGTCCCTATACTCCTCCACGACCTTGTCCATCTGTTATTGTTGTGCAGAGGAGCCCTGCCTGAAGTCGTGGCCACAACCTTCTTCTTGCCTTGGGGGCGAATCATAAGGAAAACAAATTTCCTGGTCTCGGAAATGATCTTACTTCATTGCCTTGCAGTGATCAAAGAGATGGTTGTAGGCAGGGCTACCTCCAGTATCTTGTACAACTTATTAACCAAAGTAATAATCACATAGACAGGTCTAGACTCATATACAAGATGTCACTTCCAAAAGTATGGTTGTCCTAAAAATACATCAGAAACTTCAAGACAAGTAATGTCACACAATAACTCATCTGTGAAGGGCTTGATGCTATAGGGAAGGCAACATTGCTGGCTGACGCGAAGATCGTGTCCTTGGTGAAGCCACCAGATGGTGTACGATTGTGGATGTGTTGTAGCCTTTAGTCCCAGCCACTTCACAACTTTTGTGGAAATGAGGTTCTTTTGGCTCCTGATGTCAACAATGAACTGTAGTGGAGAACCCTTTGCCCACATCTATTAGTGAAAGAGACGTTCACCCTCCTCTGGATCTTCAGGCTCAATTTTCTAGATCTTTGTAGTGGCCCCAATGGCACTGGGCCCCAGATCAATGATTTTCTTCCCTTTGTGAGTCCCCTTATTGGGTTCTGATTCAGAGTCAGAACCTACATCTGATTTGGAACTTTTCAGTTCGGCCACCAGTGATTGCTTGGCCTGACACTCACTTGTATTTTGAGTGGATCTCTTATGGAACTCACACCATTTTCTTGTGTCCTTATTCGTCTTTGTGGTGTTGTTCTTTGCTTGTGGCTTCAACGGGTTGTCCTAGGTAGCCCCGCCTTGGCTTGGTCCCTTGTTCTATGGTTTGGGGGTGCCTTTTCCTTGCTTTGATTTGCAGATCCAAAGTCCCGCTACTTTTGTTTAAACTTTGGCTCAACCTTTACAATGTATTGCTATGTCGTTCCGAGTGAGGAAATTTCTAGGAACTCCATCTCGTCCTGGATGTACTTATGTAGATAGTTTCGGTACTTGAGTACCAATTGCTGCTCAATATCCTTGATACCCAACTTCGTACGAACAATATGGAAAGTATCTGTGAACTCTGACACATCCTGGTCCCTTCCTTGCCATAGCGTGGTGCACTTTATGTATTTATCTTCATAGCTCTCGATAGGGTAATATTGTTCCTTGATGGCGTCTCAGAAATAATTCCAAATTGGTGCAACTGAAAACAACAAGGGTTCACTCTCATTCTTTGTTCATAGTAGGTTTCCCAGTAGTCCTTGATGTGTGGGGCGGCTTTGAGAAAATGAAAATGTAATCTTTTCCCGGTTGGAAAAGCCATGAACTGAAAAATATCCTTCCAATATATTTAACCATTTATCTATGGTGTATGCATCTACCAGGCCTTTAAATATGGGAATATCGAAGTTAACTTGTACCTTAAAAGGAGTGGCACCTCCAAAGTGGCTGCTAGTTGAAGATGCATCGCCTGTGGGTAGCCATCGAAGGATCTGGGAAAACTTATCCATCAGTGCATCCCTCTGTCACTTTAGGGCTTCTTCAAGCAACATTTTGAAAGGATCTCCTGCCCCCTCGTCTTTATTTTCTTCTGCCATGAGAGGTCATCGGTTTTTGTGAGGCTAATATTGCAATGATTCAACCAGATCAAGCCCTAACTCCTTATACCCTGACCTCATTGGGGACATGCAAAGAAAAAAAAGAAAGAGAAGACCGCTTTGATACCACTGATATGAACTTAAATAGGAACGTAACTTATAGATATACTCGTAAACACAAAGATGCAACAGAAAATATTTCATTTCATTAATAGAAAAACATTGAACTATGCTTACAAATAGAATGGAAATAAGATAGCTTGGGCAATGGTAGCTTATCTCTAAGAAGAGATGTGGTGGCTACAAGCCTTTGAACTGAGTTACAATAAGGCTAAAGGGCCTTTTTATTATTGAAAAATAAGAGAAAACCCTAGCCAACCAAAACCCTAACCTAGGTGATGTAACACCAAGAGTTTATGAGCCCCGTTGGGGTTAGTTGGGTAGCCAACTTCTCGAGGTTGTAACTTGGTCATATTATCTACGTTTGATGTGTATGATACCTCATTAGAAAGATCTATCTGAGGAATACAACTTCCGACACAATTACTATTGTTATCACTGAAGGAATTTTTCCAAAAAAACATCATTTAAGGCCTTAAAACGGCTTTGGAAGTTCACAACCCGAAAAACTGCAAAACATAGTAAATTGTGCTACAATTAAGGAAACTAAAAAAATCAAAGAAAATGGTGAGGGTCTAAGTGGAATAGGCAAGTGGCCACCAATATCCACCTAGATCGTGGGTTTATTCTCTAGCCTCCATTCCTCGATCGCCTATTCTATTGTAGCTTGGTCATGTGATATGGCATAAAACCACGAGTTGGGACCTATCCCCAAGGTCCCAAACTTAAACACCAAACTCCTCATGTTGTGGTTGTATGATGGTTTAGGAACCTTGGGCCAGGGCTAAGACCGAGCCCTCGGCTCCCTTCTTCTTGCGGTCTCGTGGGTGTGGGGTGACCAAGGCCCAGGGTTTAGCCCCAGCCCCATTCTCCAAATGATTTCCAATGAAACTTTAAATAGAACTTGACTGCATATGGTGTTAAGAACCACCTGTAGCGCTATGGTAGAGAGTTGTACTGTCTTGCCACCAATCTCATGTTCGGTCCCAACAGAGGCAAATTCGGGCCATAAACAAATTTTTCAAAACCCTAGGGTGCCACATGGCAGCTTGTGATTGGGCCACTTGGCACCAAGTCATTGGCACAACAAACATTCAACCAACCAAGCATGAACCTGCCAATTCGAACTAATCTAGTGAGGCTACTTGGCAGCCTGCCATTTGCCTAAGAAACACAATCAGCTTGTCCAGTCAACCTACCTAGTTAGCATACGGACTGCCTAGTCCACAACATACAACCTCCAAAAATTTCTATTGTTTCGAAAAATGATCAAAACACAATATCGAGAGCGTCCAATATCGGTTTTGAGCGATTCAAGTTGCGTTGGATTTAGGGTGACGAGATATATGTTATAGAATGAATTTCTTTTGGATTAATCACATCATTATGATTTGGTCGACGTTTCGTACCAACTAATGTGGTTCATCCTTAAGACAAGGTGAAAAAATCAATCAATCTTTAAGAATAAATAGCAGGGATGCATCATAGCCCAAGGTTACTCATTGAAAAACTAGTCGTTGGAGAATAGTTGACTAGGTAAAAAGAAATTCAAAGAAGTTAGAATGGAATTATGTGATATTCTAATTATAGTTATAAATTATTTAATATTCTAATTTTAAATTATTAATATTTTAGTTATTGTAAATTAGTAATAATAGTAATAAGTTGTTAGGAAATTCAATAAAAATAGGATGCAAGATTATATAATAATAAGATAAAATAGTTTGTTATTCTATATTAATATCAGGTTAAAAAGGTTAAAGAGAAAAAATTCAAATATGCTACCAGGGATAGGAACTTATTTATTATAAATTTTAGTTATAAATTAGTAAATATTATTATTTATATTATAATTTAAGTTATAAATTAGTAGTGTTAAGAATACTCATATTAATAAGATGGTTAAGAATAACCTACAAATATTACTAACGACAATTATTAGGAGATTATAAGAGAACTAAATACTAGAGAGGTTAAGATCTAAATTATTATATACTATAAAGAATAAGGTAAAGAAGAGTTATGATAATGAAGCAAAGAGGAGTTAAGATAAAGAATAAAATAAGAGCTTAATAGTATATATTAATTATGTTAAAATGGGGTTAGAATAAGAATAAAGGTAAGGGATAATATATGCTATCAATACATACAAAAAAGGAGAGGAGGGAATAGAGTACATAGGAGCTAGAGAATGATTAATTAAGTTAAATAAGATAAATAAATCAAGAAAAAGGGGGGGGCGGTGGGGGGGTGGGAGATGAGGGAACAAATTCATGGAGGACCGGGGAGAGGAGAGGGACAAAAAACAATGGAGGAAAAGACAAGAGGATTATAAGGGAAGAGCTGGATCTAAATTAAGTAAAGTGGTTCCAACCCCTCTCTTATAATCTTTTGTCTCTGTCCTCCATGTTTTTTTGTCTCTCCTTATAATCCTCTGTCTCTATCCCCGTGTTGTTTTTGTCCCTTCCCCCTGTTGCGCCCCCTATCCTCGATCGCCTATTCTATTGTAGCTTGGTCATGTGATATGGCATAAAACCACGAGTTGGGACCTATCCCCAAGCTCCAAAACTTAAACACAAAACTCCTCATGCTATGTTTGTATGATGGTTTAGGAACCTTGGGCCAGGGCTAAGACCGATCCCTCGGCTCCCTTCTTCTTGCGGTCTCGTAGGTGTGGGGTGACCAAGGCCCAGGGTTTAGCCCCAGCCCCATTCTCCAAATGATTTCCAATGAAACTTTAAATAGAACTTGACTGCATATGGTGTTAAGAACCACCTGTAGCGTTATGGTAGAGAGTTGCACTGTCTTGCCACCAATCTCATGTTCGGTCCCAACAGAGGCAAATTCGGGCCATAAACAAATTTTTCAAAACCCTAGGGTGCCACGTGGCAACTTGTGATTAGGCCACTTGGCACCAAATCATTGGCACAACAAACATTCAACCAACCAATCATGAACCTGCCAATTCGAACCAATCTAGTGAGGCTACTTGGCAGCCTACCATTTGCCTAAGAAACACAATCAACTTGTCCAGTCAACCTACCTAGTTAGCATACGGACTGCCTAGTCCACAACATACAACCTCCAAAAATTTCTGTTGTTTCGAAAAATGATCAAAACACAATATCGAGAGCGTCCAATATCGGTTTTGAGCGATTCAAGTTGCGTTGGATTTAGGGTGACGAGATATATGTTATAGAATGAATTTCTTTTGGATTAATCACATCATTATGATTTGGTCGACGTTTCGTACCAACTAATGTGGTTCATCCTCAAGACAAGGTGAAAAAATCAAGCAATCTTTAAGAATAAATAGCAGGGATGCATCATAGCCCAAGGTTAGTCATTGAAAAACTAGTCGTTGGAGAATAGTTGACTAGGTAAAAAGAAATTCAAAGAAGTTAGAATGGAATTATATGATATTCTAATTATAGTTATAAATTATTT
>APFE031471657.1:2853-13841 GCA_000404065.3 Pinus taeda
ATCGAAGAATTGTTCATTTATGTAATGTAAAGGAGGTTGCCCCCTCGAAGAGGCTGAATTATAAGGCATTGATCTATCTTTTCTATCTTTTGTGAGCTGGTTTCATAATGGAGTTTTCTTTAACATAAGTGATTTTCATTAGCAGGTGTATCTTCTTAGCATGAAAATATAATTCTCAAGGAAGACAATAAGAAGAATAAGAAAAGAAGGACTTGTAGAGAAGGAGCACAAGGAAGAACCATCATGAAGATATGGAGTAGATCTTGGACCAAGATAGAAGGAAGACATTGCATTAACTCAGAGGGTATTGATACTGATCCAAGACCCTTTGGAGGGTAAATATGAAGAGTAGAGCAGATCTTTCATGAGGATGAAGTTATGATCAGATCTATCATAAATAATTCAAAGACATATCATCAAAGAAAGTAGCTCGACATTGCCACCTCATCATGAAGTCTATGTCATCAAGGCCAAGTTATGGCTTGTATAAGTGTCATCATAGTGTCATGTGTTTCCATTTGACTTGCGACATCACTGTGTGGAATGTAATGATGTATTTTTAAAGAAAAGGACAAAATGTAATGTGTGAAAGTTCGTGAGTCATAAGTGGAATATCAAAAGTCACATGTGGACAAATGAGTTGAATAGAAGTAAAAAGGTCACATTGGAAGTCTAAGAGTCATGAGAGTAGTTCAAGATTCATGGGGATATGAAAGGTAATTCCTCTTATTATAAAAAAAACCTCATAACTCAAACAAATGGCTTTTGGATTCATAGAATTTGGAGAGCTAGCCTGGGCTTCTTCCGCTTGGCATAGGAGAGAAAAATTATTCCTTGAAGATGCAAGAAATGAATTAATGTTCCATTATTAGAACTATTGCTTCACCATTATAACTGTGTACTCAAATATTTCACCTAATAATTGAAGCTCATTGAGACAACACGTTTTCATGTATGTATCTTGAATGTTTTAATGCTATTTTTTGGATGTTTGTGGTATATGCTAGTGTTCTTATGTACTAAAGAAATTTAACTATTTCAGTGGCTTTGGTGCTTATCTTGTTGAATGTGTGTTGTATTTTCATTCATGAATCATTTCTATCTTTTGAACTAATTTGCAGATTAATCAATGAATATTTCCCTGCTCTCATGTGTCTCTATTGGGATAGTACTATTACATTCCTTCTAGAGACTTACTCTTGTCTCCCTCCCATGAAAGCCTCCTTTTATACATTGCAGTTGGTGCTTCACAATGCCAACTTACTTGCTTGTTCGAAGGTTATGCGTGTAATATATTATGTTATCCATTGAAACTAAGGAACAAATCAAGTTATGGTGGTCAGGTCGATACTCTGGATGGGGCTCCTACTCCAAATGGTGTGAAGTCTAATTGTAAATTCACATCTGGGAGACCCCCTGTATGTTGGTGGTATCCAACACTGTCAATATTATGGAGCTAGAAGGAGGGCCATATGACAAGCTAAGCTCATTGAGTTTTTTTTTAATCTCTTATATTAAATGGATCTTCATCAAATCATTCTCCTAGGGTGTTTTTCAAATAGATCATATCGTAAAATTTTAATCCCCGATGAACCCCTTCATAAGTTGTCCCAATGAAAGTTTGATGGTGAGGGTGAAATATTTATAACTGAGCATATATCTAATTTTCTATATTTTTGTGAATCTTATGAGATCGATTGTGAATATGTTGCTCTTATACTTTTCTTCCTCACCCTTGAAGGTTGAGTTAACTGATGGTATCATACCCTACCATATGCCTCCATCCATTCATTTGATTAATTCTTCAAAGAGCTTCATCAAAATTTTGATAGGTATGATTACGAAGATGTTTTTCAAAGGATTAATCAACTAAGAATGTACCCTATTGAATCAATCGAGAGTTTTTCTGATATATTTCTTCAACTATGTTATGAATTATGTGAAGAAGATGTGGATTAGGATTTATTCAAGGAAACATTTCAGCGCTTGGTTCAAATCTCCTTGAAGCAATCTGAATCTGAGTCCTTGGTCAACAATGATCACACAAATTTCATTAATCATGATACATTCCTAGTTTTGAATGAGGAATCTACCACTCGTTTTGTTCCTTATCCCCCTCCTTTCTGTGATGGCATTGGGAAATCTGTAAATCAGATTGTTGATCCATTTATCCAAGATCTCATCCAAGAAAACCTTAAATGTAAGGTGAAGACTCATCCCTTGATTTTTCAATATGATATTAACACTCATAACCTCAACCTTGAATTTGATTTAATTGAAAGCATGACCTCTTCAAATGGATGTTTGTCCTCCTCTACCAGCCTATCCTCATAACCCCCTATCTCTTAATCTGCTTGATCAACTTGTTTGAAACTCTTCTAATTTTCAGTTTTCTAATCCAAGTAGTGACCAGTTACAAGGTAGTCACATTTCATGGGTAGAGGAGCATAAAGGTGATCATTTTTTTTTTTTATCTTTCTTCTCCTTTTCAAAGTCCTCCATGTGAAGATTGTGTTTCTCCATTCTTGGCTAATATTGAATCTAGCAATCTCGATATTCAGTCAAATTAACTCTATTTGTCTAATCAACCTAAAGTCTTGGGAAACCATCATTCTGATGATGGTGACTCTATTGATTTATATGATGATGAATGCTCAAGTGTACCAATTTATCTTTTGGTTTCTCAAGAATATTCTAGTTTGAAAGATTTAAATCTTGAATTTGGCTTATCAAAGAAGATGTTCTCATGGAGACTTCCTCTTCCACTCACTATCCATTGTGATCTTCTATTTGCAATGCATTAACTTGTGAAGAAGATATTCCATGCTCTTCAAGTTCATCATCTAATGATTTAGATTTTGAGCTGATACAAGGTAGTGAGAAAATACATGATGAGGAAGAAGGTAAGCATCTCATCAAGTATCCATGCCATCCCTTATCATTTCCATTCTTGCATGAAGAAAATTCTTTTGTTCAGGTTACTCATGAGATTTATCTAGTCAATCCATCCATACATGTGCACTTAGAAGAAACTTATGACTTGGGATTTTTTGTTTGTTAAATTTGACAAATCTGATCAAATCAGTGATGTAGATGGCTGTTATTCGGGTAGTAGTGGTCTTATTGAGATAACTGGTAATAGATTGCCACACACCATGTATGATCTAATTCAATATTGATAATTCAATTGGATAATCCTTCAAATTTCTCAGACTTTTGAGGAAGTCGAGGCACTTCAACTCCCATTGATGATTATGTCAAGTTCTCACAATCCTAATAAGATCCCCGAACTAAGTCAAATTTGGATATTTTGGCAAAACTCCTTCCTTTCATGGTTTCACTAAATGAAAATTATCTCATGAAACATTTGTGGTATCTTGGATATAACTGTTCTAACTTTCAATGCTTAGTTTTTGATTGGATTGAGGGTTCTATTTCAACTGTTTCATCTTCATGCAAATTTCTTGTGTCAAACTCGAGTTTGGAGTGTAAACCTTTCATTAATGCAAAGAGTTGTGAAGTTGATAATTTTAAAGACTATCATTGGACAAAGGATTCATACCTGTTAGATTCATTTGAAATTAATCATCTCCTAGTCTTTCTTGTGAATCTTACATTGCTACCCATTTTATTCATGGCATTAGATATCCTCTTCAGTGCTAGTGAATTCTTGATTTACCCTGTGAATCAAATTTCTCTATATGAAATACATGCTTACTCGTTGTATATTGATTTGTTTCATATATTTTCTATATTAGTATTCATTTTCAATTCTTTCAATGATTGTAAATAATTACAAGGAAATGGTTTGTTACGTTCAACATACGAGGAATATGATTATATTGTTCAAAGCATTCGTGAATTTGTTCAAACTGATCTATCTTTATTATCTACTAACTGAGAATCTTATGCTTCAATCAATCCATATCATCATAAATCCATTCCTAACAATTGTCATTCAATTAATCATTTTCCCACCAATCTATTAGATGATAGTTGTTTTGCATCTATTAATCTTTATGGTTTATAATCTCACTATTTAGATACTTGACAAGCAGATGAGGCACTTCAACCTTCGTTGATGGTTATTTCAGGCCCTCACTATCTCGATAAACCTTCTGGACATGACCAAGTTCATTATCCCTTACAAGATCCTCATCTTGATCCCATGCCATTAATTGAAAATTTGTTTTTCAAGGATTTTACGATATTCAAGAGGATTGTTTTGAATTTTATGATCCAATTTATTATTGGTTGCAAGTATATTACATAGAAATCCCTGATGCCAATAAAAATCATTTTCTTTCCTCACATTTTCTAAGAGGGACAACACATATGAAGGTGCATTCACAAGAAGTTTCATAGGTTTGTTTGATTATTATTCTCATCAAAAAGGTAAGGTTGTAGGTTGGTTAAGGTCAATGGTTTTGGCACATCATTCTGCCTATAGGAAAGACCTTTACTCTTTTGTGCAAGTTATTCAAGTTCTTATCCTTCCTTTTGCACATTATTAAATACCATTTTTAAACACTTATCTTTCTGTTTCCAAGTTGGGAGTAGTCACGATTGTCACACTGGAAATTTCATTACACTTGACCTTGACCTTATAGTTGGTTAGGTTAGAAGTAGGTCTAATTGCATTCTATTCTCTCTTGCATTTGTTTTGTTTTCTTATTTTATGTTTTCATGTTGCTTTTTAAGCCCAATCTCCATTTCCTTTGTCCTTTTGATCTTATTTCTTTGTTCTTTATGGTGTTTTCTTTTGTGTTTGTTTAACAAAACATTGCATGAAAGATGTTTCTTTTGGATCAAAAGATATTGTGGAAAACTTGAAAATGGAAATTATGACGAAAAAAAATGCTTAGATAACATGTTACTTCTTCTCTATTTGGGTTTATATAACTTTAAATTCAATTAGGTTTGAAAGAAAAATATGGTATGTTCCAGATTGAAAGCCTTTGGTTGAACTGTGAAGCCCATATCTTTATTAGCATCTTCATTCTGACTTAGCCTTGATTTAAATGGTGTTTTGACCCTTTCAATCAACCAAGTAGAGAAGGGAAATGAGAAAAAATTTAAACGAGCTTATTAACTTCAGTTATCTTTCAAATCTCTTAAACAGGAACAACCTCTCTTACTATCCATAAGTTCAGGATCCCTCTTCCTCTAATGTTACAAATGTTCAATAAATCCTTCGATCATATATTTAAGAAAATTAAATAAAGAGGTGAAGAAGAGAAATGATTCCTACTTAGAGAGGTGAAGAAAGCAATTGCATTGGGGTACTGAACAAGCCTACTGGTAGAGAAGCGATGCTTTCATTTCCTTGAGGTCACTCTGTCGGGGTACTGAACAAACTTTCTGGTAGCAGAGAAACACTAGGGAATGTGCTTAAATCTAATTATCAAAATCTTGGTATGGTTATTATCCTTATCCCCTATCGAAATGGTTGAGTTATGACTAGTCTTATGTTGATGTGTTTCAAGTTAAGTAAGGAATAAAAGAGGCTATACCTTTAACCAAGATAAGTGGAATATATGGGACAACCTATATGGTGGATAAATACTTCATGAAAGACTAAGACCTTGCAATTAAAGGTAAAATATAAACAGAGAAGCTAGAGTTATATCAGTGCATCGCCAAGTGTTGACGCTGGGATCAACAATCTCCAAAATTTTGCCTACACTTGAATTTTGCAGCCTGCTGGGGATCTTACAATCTGTTGTTCCTTGATTTCTAATGGTCGCTTCGTGGTCAATTGATGTTTTTTGAAGTTTTAATTCTTCTTCTTGGTTTTCAACTATCAAAATTCTAGCTGACACATGCTCCCTCCATAATGAATTCATAAGCGTGCTTCCTTTAAGAAAGCTTGAACAAACACAACACAGTCCATCAGGATAGCACCTATGCAATGTTAATCCTATGTTGATAGCTAGTGCACACTCTCCATTGACAGTTACCCTCACTTTGATTACAATTGTAATTCTTTTGGTGAGTTTTCTCAATTGTCACTTTTGGCGCACTTTTTCTTTTACAAGTGTCACTTTCACATTCACAACTATTGTTTTTTCTTGCATTCACTTTAACAAGTGTCACTTTCACATTCACAACTGTTGTTTTTTCTTGCATTCATTTTAACAAGTGTCACTTTCACATTCGCTATTGTTTTTACCTTAACTTTAAAAAGTGGTGTTTTCATGTTATATTCACTCTGGCTTGTGTCAATTTCAATTTATTTTGCTTTTGTAAGTGTCATTTTATGTTTTCTTACGGTCGTAGGTGTCACTTCTAATCATTTTCACTCATGTATGTGTCACACTATTTCCCATCACTAGAGGAATCTCTAGCCCACTATTCTACATTATATGGTCCTATATATCCTTATATATGTGGTAGACACATTCCTACAAGTTAGCACACTTTCCGGTCACAATCGATTCTTTTGTCACAACTTGTATTCTAAGTGTCACAATGTGGCGTTTTAACTATCGCACTTAGAAATAGGTGTCACTTTGCTCTCTTTTCAAGGTGTGAATGTTGTCCATAAGTCTTGTGTATTCTCCTTGATTTTATTAATGGATTTCATGTGTGTTATCCATGTTAGAGTCCTGTTTAGATGCAATTTTCTCTTTTAATCTTATAGTCCCACACTTAGCCATTTTGGAGCCATTTTCCACCCTTCTGCCCAGTGTGAGTTGTGAGGGAATTATCCCTCTCACTAAGCAATATGTGTAGCCTATTCATGAGCCTCACTGACACAATATTTCCCTCCAAGGCCTGTATAATAAGTCCCTCTCAAGGCCATCTCCAATGACTACATATTGAGAAGCTTTTCAAGTATGGTCACCTAACCTTGCTTGCATGTACTGACTCGTTGCACTGAGTTCTGATAATCTCTGCCTTACATAGCACATAGAGCTATCCTAGTTGATATAAAGGACCTCTTACATCCCCTTGCAAAATAAAATTTCACCATGCAACGACCCTCCTCCCCTCATTATGCAGTTAAAACCTTCCTAGGATAAGTGACCTAGCCTTGTGTTGTATCCCTCAGTGAGAAGTGCATTCAAGGTGAAAATTCAACCACTATTGGGCCATACTTTGCTAGGATAAGTGGAAAAAAGAGTTTCATATGAATGGTTATCCCTTATTGGAAAAAAATGTGTTGACATAAAGGCCTCCACTTTAGCCCCGCACATGGCACAGTAACAAGGCTCATTCTTGCTTCCATTGTTCCTTGTTGCCCCTCACTGTCCTCAAAATTTGTCCTTTCTATCCTCTGTTAGTACATAGAATATTCTTAGCAGGCATTGAGACCTTTTTGAAGTAAATTGTGCTACCCTTTGTTTCTCCTCTTCCTTTTAGCACATAGCATAGTCACAAGAAACAAGCCTTCAACCTTGTTCCTTGTTCTTCCCCTTTGCGTTGAACACTTGTAGAAGCCTCTCCCTTTCAGCACTTGGCATAATAACAAGGCTTAGTAATGCCTCCTCTTATTCTTTATTAAGTAAAACCATGCTCTCATTGTCTTCGCCTCTTTATTTCCTTGCATAGTCTTCACCAACAAGCTCATCAACTTTGTTCCTTATTCTTGCTCACTGCATTGGATCATGGAGAGCCCCTTCTTCATAGTGCATCGCATAGTAACAACGAAAAATGGTGCTCCCCACAACCATTGTTGAGTTTAAATTCTCATTTCTTACTAAGCCTTCCTATTTCAACCCTCACATAGGCTTTTCATAAGAATCTTGTTCCATGAGCTAGCTAGAGATAGCATGGATGATTTCAAGACTAATTTTTCCTTGTCATGAGTGATTTTCATTGGTAGGTGTACCTTCTTAGCATGACAAGATGATGCTCAAGGAATAAAATCATGAGAAGAAGCAAAGAAGTACTTAAAGAGAAGGATCAAAAGTAAGAACCATCATGAAGACATGGAGTAGATCCTAGACCAAGACAGAAATAAGACATTGTGTGATAACTCAGAAGGTCCTGATACTGATCCAAGACCATTTGGAGGGTAAATATGAAGAACAAAGAATATATTTCATGAAGATGAAGTGTTGATCAGATATATCACAAATATTTCAAATACATAGCAGAAAAGAAAGAAACTTGGCATTACCACCTCGTCATGAAGTCCACGTTTGATAAGCCTTTACATGATGTTGGCCCATGGTGTCAAGCTTATCATTGTGTCCACTTTTCTTAGTCCAATGGAAATCTAGTCAAACCCTGGAAATATAAAGATAAATATAAGTAGGGGTGGATGAATAATATATGTATTCACAACTTCCTAGATCAAAATACTTGCATTGACACACATTGCAACCTTGCCAAACCCTAGACTCATAGTTGAAGGTAATTGTATCATCAAGACAATGATTTCTCAATGATTGAAAATGACGATTTGTGCCAATGCCAGTAATGACCGTGACCATGAAATTTGAGACAAAGCATTGCAAGATAATTCACATACTAGGTAGACCAGTACTCATGGTGCATGATTCATCCTTAAATAGTTTTTGATGGAAATTAAGTCATTTTGGAAGATATTTCCATAGCATGCAAAGGAGATATCCATTGAAACCATGAATTGCAAGGGTGACCCAAAATTTAGGTATGGAATGCAAATTTTTTGGGTGTTGTTGTAGCAGCTACAACCCCTTGGTATAGGTACCCATGATAAATGGCATTTAACTTTTTTCTATTAGAGGCCATATCCTCATCATAGAAATTGAGTAAGCTTCCTAGGGAGAACCATAATTAAATAATGTTGATGCATAGATGGGACAATTGAAATATAATATTTTTAAACAAAAGTGGACTAACATAAATCCCTAGAAACTAAATACTCTATCATATTGAACTAGAATCAGGCATAAGATGAAAAATACATAGATATCCATAAATAGCCTTAATTTTAATATTCATAAATGGTAATACATCACTTATATTTTAATATAGATATAGGCTAAAATCTTATCTCTTTCTCCACCCATATACTCTCATGTTTAACCAATCTAATCATTATAAATCAATCCAAGCATCTCATCCAACAATCAAACAACCATGGAACGCTTTTCAACTTCCCCACATAACACAAGGAATATCTTCATTTTCTCTACTCAATAATCCCTTGGGTATATTCTCCCTTTAGTGATATTTAGTGTGGTAAAAAAGAGCCCAATATACTCTACGCTTTATAGGAATTGGATGAAGAGAAAACATTTCCTTTCAGACATCCAAAGATTAGAAAATTCATAGTGGATGATGGATTCCTAACTTGCCCAACCTCTGTGTCAACCTACATCCATTTATATTGCATTTGACGTCTACAATTTCCTCTTATTAGCACTAATTTTTGGTTAATATATGGGTTGGTTAATTGTTAGAAGTGGAGAATGCAACATTATAAATTTAGATCATGTATATCAGAATGGTAGAATGAAATAGAGGTTGGTGGCTTCATTTAAGGAATGTGATAGAAAATATATGAGGTATAAGCATGAAACGTGGCATTATAGGATTTTCTTTCCCATTTTCCACATTTCCATTTCTTCTTTGGTGGATTCATAGCCCTTCTTGTGATCTCTTCAATCAAATTGGACCATTACATATTATATTCCAACATTATTATTTATAGATCATGAGTTAACCATGTCAATCCTACCATATGGTCCATATATACATATTTATTTCATGTACTTTCTTATCCCTTATGCCTTATCTTTGGTGGTCATATCACACAAGCACATTTCCTAATTCCATCCCAAGTGCCTTGCAAAAATTAAATATCAATCCTCCCAAATCCTAAGCCCCTTTATTTTCCTTGCTTGTTGACTACTAGATTGGTGAGGTTTCCTTGCTTGATGGCTACTGAGTTGGTGAGTTTATTCTTGTACATCAAGAACCCTATTGAGAATGACTTCTTGATTTATTCCTATTACTGCTGAATTTTTTTGAATTATTTTCCTTTGTATGTTTGTCAGGATCTGGAACATGACAACATTTTGTTGGTTTTTCTCTTCTTGAGCTTAGATTATCCTTTTATCGTATGTTCTCTATGTTCGAAGACTTACCCTCAATATATGATAGTTATGTAATATCTACAAGAGTCTCTTGATTTCTACATTCATTGGACTATATCTTTGCATTTTTAGCCTATATATTTTCTCGAATGTCATTTATTTTAAACTCAAAACGGTTTTTTGCATCTTCTATGGTGACAATTCCTTCAACCAAACCAAGACTAAGTCTCTATTCATTTTGACCATTTTGATAAAGAAAAATATTTTCTACAGGAATTGAGTGCTCAATTATGTTGTCCTCTAAAATACCTTTCTATGACTACACATTTTCTTAATTATAAGGTTAGATCCAATCATATGTGCTAGAGGATCACTTCCTATTATGTCTTTTTCACTCTTATTGGAGCTACTAATACCAATATTGAATTGTAATATTTATATATTAATTCCTTTTTATTTCATAGGTCAAGGTTGTCACATGATGTATTTTATTTAGTTGTGTGAAGAATTTTTGTACCTTCAAATTTCTATGACCTACTTCATCTAGATGGTCTCATCCTTTCATTATGGGTAGTCAAAACTACATAGTAATGACTTCAACCTTGATGGACCTTACATATTCTTTTAGGTAATTTTATGCAAGTATTAGGAATTATTTTGTACTTGTCCCTTCCATCTGGAAAGTTACGTAGGTTGAGGGGACAATGAGTCCCTCCTTTAAGACGCCCCTATCTGTAATATTCTACTCTATGGAGTGTTGGGTTGTGTTATATTCTTTCCACATAGTTAACAGGGGGTTTGAGGGGTACCCGTAACCCCACTTTATGGGGTCTGGGGCAGCGCCCCGGAAAATTTTGGTTTTGGACCCCATGTTAGGTTGGGCGAACCCACCTATGGTTTTGTGCATGATTTTCACACATGTTTTTTGGATGCGATGGTTTTCAATCCATGGTTTTG